>CALSBV010012175.1:12778587-12842098 GCA_943590825.1 Bovichtus diacanthus
AATGTGCAATACTCACCGATACATTTCAAGCCGGGCCAATTCAGAGACGTGCAGCCACGCAGGTTGAGGTGGATCACAAATGGGCGATAGTTCTGCAGAATCTGCTTCATTGTGTTGTCTGTTATCCAGTCTTTCTCCACAGAGAAGTTGATCTAACAAGGATGCACATTAGAGAACATTAATACTCTTGTTTCAAGAATAACTTCCAACACCACTTAAAAACAAGAAGCAATCTCCAAGTACAGACCTGACTCCACAGTGTGCCTGATTGGACGATAGCTTTCCATGTGCAACACACCTCAGCACAATTTAGCCAGTCTCGCAACTTTAAATATTGAAATATCTGCAGAAAAAACAATCATATGATATATTTGATCATTTGGAAAGTTGGGAAAATATGAATCTCCTTTCTATTTATTTCACCAATATCTGAGTGACCAGATGTCACTTTGGAAATGTTTGTGCGATGTCAAGGGGACAGTTAAGCACCCAAATCTGAACAGGCAGGAGTCATCTCTGCCACTTTGAGAGCCAGTGTGATGTAAGCGTACAATCAGCTTCTTTCTTTCTCCAAACATAGTCATGCTGAAGCACTATTTATTGGGAGAGGTGTTGGACAGAAACACCAGAGCAAACAAAGCCAAAACTGCACTCACTTTGCCAACGAATGTGAATCCAAAACAAACAGGAGCTATGACTGGTGAGTGCAAGCAGAGTCAAAAGGACTGTAGTTTTTCACATATTTGTAAACTATAGAGCCACTTGTATGAAAGTACTTCTATAATTATATAATGCATATGAAAATATTATTGATATGCAAAGACCATAACAGCAACAGATGAGAGAGTTGTCCCAGAAACACAACTCTTTCTGTGGTAATAGGTATACTAGACCCTAATTAGCTTCAGCTCACATTAATCAACCTGGCCTCGAAGAGACTGGAGGCATGTTTACAGTGGAGTCCACTTTAAGTCTTATGTAACCAATATGATCTCATCACCGACTGCTTAGAGACGTGCGGCTGCTGCAGCTTAGAATCCAGATCTATCATCTCTCTGTGTGGCTGAGTGACGCATGCGTGTTGTGTAGTTTAAGAGGAGCTACCTTCAGTGAGAGGCTGCTAGGGAGCATGGAGAGTACGTCACATCCTTCCCCGATCTGGAGGACTTTGTTGCCGATTTCTATAAACCCCATTTCCAACCTCTGCAAAATCCACACAAACACAAAACCAAGAAATGTTGAAAATTGTTAGAATTCATTGTATTTTTTTAACAAAAATTCCAAATAAATGTTTACCTTAAAGTACTCTTTTGTCCTCTTTGAGTCCTTTGCAACAATATGCCATGCGGCTATGATGCGCTTAAGGCGGCCAGTGTTTACAAGTCTCTCAAGTTTCTCCATGGCAACTGAATTGAAAAGAAATGAAATCTTGTTTCAAATGTCCATCACTTTTGAATAGTCCAAGTATTTCTGTCTGCATTTCTTTTAGCAGAGGATAACATGTGGGCAATATTATGATAATTGATCAAAGTTGGATTGTACTAAATTTAGCTCATAAAAGTAGAGCCAAGCCTCAGAGTGATAAGTGGAGGGGACAAAACGAGTCACAAGAGTGGGTGTATACAGTGGGGAAGATATTAGTACTGCATGTACTCTCTGGCTATATACACACACAAGAGAGTCAGCTTGCATAAACAAAACTCCTCAGAATTACTTTTTCATTCAGAAATATTTAAGTAAGCACCTACCGGCCTGTATCTTCTTCTGTAATTTTACCCAGTTTGACAATTTGGTGAGTGCAACCCACAGGCATTTTCTCTCATAATGCTTCTTTGCCATGTCCATCTTCAGAGCCAGGTCCGTGGTACCTCTCTTGCGCTGTGTAGCGAACCTCTTCCACTTCCTGTCCCCAACGGCAAACGCAGCTCATCATTAATTCAGTGGAAAGGTACACAGGCAGACTGTCAGAAACCTGCATTTACTCAACAGGACAGCAGTCAGTAACATTGAAATAATATTGTTTTATTCATTTTTTTCTAATGATGATCTCAACTGAAGCTGGTTTGGACATTGAGACAAGATTGACTGGACAAAAGGTCAATGATGTAGAAGTCTGCACTGACAATAGACAGGTTAAAGGCAATCTGTGAAATACAATATCCTCATGAACTCAGTAACTTGTTAACAATGATCCAGAAAAAACCTTCCCTTTCATTCACATGGGTCAAATTTCTGCTTAGAGTGATATCTTAGTCAGGCTTCAACTTTTTGTGTGAAACGTTATTTGATGGGTCTTCCTATCAGTCATAAATGAATTTAAACTAAACTAGGACACACTAAAGGATAGAGGAAGGAAGGCAACTGACGTTTTAAAGCTATCACCTTCCAGATGGGTTTCTGGAATGGCATTAGTGATATTTGAGTCCATGTAGTTCTTTGAATAAATGCTCCACCTGTGCTTGTCTAATTAGGTTGATTTTCACACAGCTGTCTACAATCACCTAATTGCATCAGTGTAAGCAGAATCTGAAAGGCTTTAGCACCGCTCCCTGCACGTTTCTCCTAAACCTTCAGGAGAAAGAAAGGACAGAGCATGATTGATTGTTATCTGGGCTGTTAGTTTTAATCAACAGTCTGCTGCTGTTACTGCTACACGTGTGGTTGAACTCACTGCCATGGCTCTTCAATTTGGGTAAATATAACACAAGTATATTTTTGGCAAAATTTGCCCAGTGTTACTTTTTTCCTTTCTAACTTCATTATTTTTCAGGGTTTCTTGGCATTGCACTCTGTTGTTATGGGGCTGCATTTGTTTTTCTCTTCAAAAAGGTAAGAATTTCTCTATTATTCCTGACTTATGTTCAACCATATGAACTAAATGCAATGTCTGTTTATTCCCTGATAGGTTACAATATTGCACATGGCTACTCACTCAATGGTGATGAATTATGTCACCATGAAGGCATGCTTGGCACACAAACATCAAACCAGTTTGACTCTGGAGCATCTTTAAACGCAAACCAACGCTCTGTTAGTCCAAGCCATGAGATGCAAGCTATGAGACCACAAAACTTTGTTTCCCTTCAGAGAGAACCAGAGCACCATGAAAACAATGAGGAGTTTAGCTCTGTTACTACCCTCAGTGGCGATATGGTACAAAACAAACCAGACTCAGAACATGATGTCCCCTCTGCTCCCCCTGTGCAGAAATATGAGCATGACAGTCTCGGTTATCGACACCCTTTTGGCCTTTTAGTGAAGGAGCACACACAAGATAAAACTATGGAGGGCACCAGTTTCCAAACTATCAAAGATTTAAAACGGTTTATAGAAACAATGAAGAGATCCTTCTTAAAGCCAAGAAGGGACTTTGGTAAACGGTTTCAAACTGCCAAGGAAACTATGGAAAATGAGATGGCTTCTAATGCTCAAAATATTAAGGGGGAGCCTGACATGGGCTGTAGCTCTAATTGTGTAAAAGAAGAAACTGCCCATGATGAAGCCAGTGAAAATAAAGTCTGGAGTAAAGCTACGAATACAGCATTTGAACAACGTGAACAGGGCACCAACTACCAAATGCCAAGTGAAAACCCCTCTGTCCCTGAGCCTGTCGACTCTACTAAAAGTCTCCTTCATACCAGTGTTTATGACAACCAAGACACGGTGCCGGGCTCTGATCTCTACCCATGGAATCATTTAGCAGCCACAGAGCATGTTTCGGGTAATCGTGGAAGTTTTGTCATTGGTGACATTTCTGGGAAAAACCCTACTATTGTCACAAGTGCTCATGTGCGAAATGAAGATGTTCAGTCAACAAGCCACAAGCTCTCTGCAGAAATGCCCTCTGGCTCATTCTCTGGAGAGGATTTGTCTGTCTTTGGCAATGTGACTGCATCCCCTGTCAACCCTCCAAACAGCCCATTTCAATATTTTAGCAACTATTTAAGTAAGACACCCAATGTAATGCCTCTAATCTCTAAGAACATCCAGCAACCAAAATATACAGGATATCGCAAACCATCTGGTGACTTGGAACATGGTGACGATCTCCAAAGTAAGGAGCTAGGCAGAGGGACTCCAGCCAATGTCCTGTCTACACCAATGCCCCCATCTTTGAATTCCTATGCCCACAGTTTATATGTCGATTCACCAAGACGTCAACACTACATCCCAGAGTATTTACCAAAACATAGGGAAAGACCAGCGCAATCATTCCCGGCATATCGGCCCACTTTTAATAAGGAATCTGACTACACTCTCACCCCCCACCGGCACGTATCTTCTGGTTCTTCAAGCTTTGATTGCCCTTCATCACAGAGTAGTATTGGTCATGTGGGAGTTCAAACAAGCCGCCCACATGATTCTCTGAATGCTGCTTTTAACAGAAAGCAGCCAGTCAGAATGTTTACGGTGAAACCTTCCAGCTCTCTTCATGGCTCAAGTAGACATGATGGCTATCTTCGACACCAGACAGTCCGTCCTAGTCATCCTTCCACCCTACCTGCCCACGCAAAAGATGAGAAGTCTGACCTCTCCAAGCAAAATCTAGTCTTTGTAACTCGGGGACCAAAACAAACTGCTGACCATAACTTAATTCCCATTTCAAGTAGCTTCGAGTCAACCCATAGTGGGATCTCATCTTGGGCTGGAGGTGGTGATACAAATTTAAACTCTCAAACTAACTTTGCTCCAACCTCGGCATCAGAGAGAGCCTTTCAAAGATTAGTTGACAATGAAGGCGTGTCCAGCAACTTGGGTACATCTGATGCCAGAAATCCCCTGGGCTCACTTTCTACTCCACTAAGAGGAGGCCTTCCTATAAATGGTGGCTATACGAGTGCAAACGGAGTTGGCCTTCGACAGACCTTAAGACAACCGAACAAAGTATTGAAGCGTCCAGCCAATGTGAATAAAGAGCCCGGCATCATCACCTACCGGCCTCTTGAACCGCTGTCTGCATCCAAAGTTTCTGATCCTACTTTAAGTGACGTCTTTTATAGGAATAGTGGCAACACAAAATGGCTTTTTCCTAAAACGGGCCCCAAGGTGTCACCACCAGTTGTTGATGCACACGCTGTGAAGTCCAGAAGTGGTTATGTAAGGAGAAAACTATTTATCAAAGACCCGTTATTCACCATATTAGCTGGATGAATACAAGAACAATGTAAAAGGATTGGAAGAACTGTAAAGGAGGATTAAAAACTTTTCAAGTGAGAGGAAATGGTAAGGAAAAACTCATATTTGCTGATATAACTTTTGTGCTTATGATTTATTAGAATTATGTGAAAACATTTACTTTCATCTCAAGCTGTTCTTAATTGTCCTTTTTTAATGTCCTTGAGATCCTGAAATGAATTAAAAATGATTGCTTCAGATGGCAGTGGCCAGATGTTTCAGTAAGAAACTTTAGAAAGTAATTTGATCTAGGAGCTAAATAAGGCTACTTTAATTTATTTTTTAGGATGAAAAAAACAGACCTTGTGTGAGTCACACTTGTTTTCTTCTTTGCTATCTTAAATGCAGGTAAAATCACTGACTGCAAGTCTATTGTACAAATGGGTGAGTATTAATATTGTAAACTCTTAATAACCACACAACTGAGAACTGAATTCTTTAATTTCTTTTTTTCATTAGGATCTGTTACCATCTTCAAAATGGGAGGAAAATCAAGTTCCTGGAGTTCTACACAAACCTGTTCTGATTAGTAAAGGCATTAAATAAATCTGCCTTTTTTACCTTGATTTGCTTGTGTCACATTGGATAAGTTGACTGACCTTTTTTTTTTTTTTTGTCTTTTCACAAATGACAAGTATAGTCGGTGCCAATATTTCAGCAGTGAAAAGCTGGCATTGCAATTTGGTATTTCTCAGAACTCGATGTAGGGTGATTAAGAAAAATGGTCTTAACATCAATCTTGTTTAGCAGAAATGTCACTTATTGCTTATAGGCTTCACTTTAGTCAAACAAGCCATGAAAAACAATAACCACCTGGATGGTGCTCATATCTAATGGCACTTTTTTTCCTTCTTCCTCAAGAAATCCTTGATTTAAATGAAGCGTGTGTTGATCAAGACTGTAATACTGTAGGCCTACCTGAAGCAAGAGCTTGTTAAATAGTTTCTGTAACGGCAATAGGCCTTCTCAAAGAGATAAATGGACATCTAGAGAGAATACAGAACAGCAATTATTATAAAAGCACTCTAATCATTTTAATTTGAGTCTGAATAATTTATGTGAGAAATCTGGGACTCAACCTGACTTTTGATGGTATGTATGTACACTACTAAACCATACGGTACCATGGTGTCATCTGGGTCCATAAAGACTGTGTCCACAGTCCTGCGTGTCGGAGAGGTTGCTGCAGGGCACTGTTCTGCATCTGCGACAAACTTGTGCCTCAAAAAGAATTAAGTTTAACAAAACAGATCATGTCCAGGGCAGCTTTTTTTATTTAATTTTAAAATTTCACACAGACAGATTCAACAATTATTTTGTATTATTATGCTACTTAACTGTTAATGGTATATGTGTAATGGAGTATTTGTTACTAGTGGGATAAGTTTGTCTTTGGTGATCTGCGTTAACACTTTTAAATGTGCACATTTAAGTTTGAAAAATCTAAGTGGACAAAGACATTCTCCATCAATAATGCCCCAAAAAAAACAAACAATGCCTGTAATTGTAAGTGGTATTAAGTACTGAGGATGCTGGTGCTTAGTTTCCCCAGGGGAGTTGCTTTTAAAAGTCACTTCAAGTATAAATATGACTGTCTAGAAAATCATGTCCATCCACTATTATTGCTAATATGCACTTAAAGATCTGTTAATGTGAACAAATAGACAGTGGATAAGGTAACCAGAACATGATGCAATTTAAAAACAATGTGATGGAAACAATGTTTTCAGTTTAGTTTGCTTTAAGCTTTCCCTCAGTGACATGTTGGGTCACAGATTGACGTGGACCTCATTTTTTACCATGAGTTTCACTCCAAGAAGTAAAAAAACTTGAGCAAGTGAGCCACCAAGTGTCCGTCTCAAGGAAAGTCACAATAAAGGAGGTCTACCTACCAGTCAACACCCTGAAGACTATCGTGTCCCTGGAAGACCGTAAGAGTGTCTTTCAGAAACTGTACCGGGTCATTGGGACATGACAGGCATGAAGCTGTCAATAAGGCCTATTATCGAAGAAGAAATTACTTTTCACATTCAGGAAAAATACACATTCACGAGGTAATTGTCAAATAAATGGAGTAGTGTGAGCTCATGCTCTCTGTAACGTTAACGGTACATGCAGCTATGTTAAATAACATTATTTATAACGTGCAGGATGACCTACCTTACATATTTGTGGCAGGCAGTGTTTTAGTTCGCACTCTTTCAGCGCAGGCTTTGCATTTGCTAAAGCCATATTTTGACTGACACATTTGCAAAGTCGAATAGAATAATTAGAGAGGAGTAATCGAGTATTTTACTAACTAATGTGAGCTAACGTTAGTTCAATTTAGCTTTTGGCAGATTTCGCCTGGTACTCTTTTCAACGTTGCCAGGTAACGAAGCAAGTACAAGCTAAATTAAACAATGAAGGCGCTGCAACAAGAATGACATGTAACAGTGTACACAATCAACGGTGTAACGCACGTAACTTTTCAGTTAACAGATTGCACATGTTAACAGTTTTAAAAAATAAGTTCCGGATATGTATTGAAAGATAAAACTTTGTTTAGAGCTAGAAACTCGGTGCTTATCACCCAGCGAAAGATTTGGTCGGCCACTCTGAGCCGCGGTGTTGCCAGGTTGGGCTACTTTTATCCTTTTAATGTAAGTGAGTAAGTACATTATTGTTGGGCGCGTTGTGATAATTTGGGCTACTTTTTTATTTAGGCAGTTTATTACAACTAAATTGAAACTTTATTTATATTCCAATTATTATTCCGTCATAGTTCTATAGTAAAATAATTTTTAAGATGAGTGAACAACTACTAACGTTTAATGTAACATAATCCTAAAGACGTTATGTATTACTTCTATTATAAATCATAACTTTGTCATTATTGTAACCGTGGTTTTGAGTTTTTATCTAAATATAAAACTGAGTAGCCTACCGGAGGCAATTCTAAACTCTGATTGGGCTTCTTTTTGTCAGTCCAATCTGGCAACCCCAGCTGAGCTGCCCGGAACAACGGAAGAGAACATTGTTGACAACTGTAGCTGCAAACTTCTCCAGTTTACTGAACAATGAATCTGTCATTAGTTTGGGTGGGTCGTGCAGTGGTTTCGATGGGTTGTCGTCAGCGCTAGCTATCTAAGGAGCCGGGTTAGTTCCGTTACTGATCAGCTGTGTGATCTTAACGTTAGCTAGCTAACAGAGTTTAGCTAAAGACGCAGCAGCAGCATGGGCGATGGCAGCATTACTCCCAGGCTCGGTAACATGAAAGCGTTGCTTGGTCTGGTTGCCGGAGCTGGAGCTTCCTACGGCCTATACAAACTCATCAGCGGGGAGAGCTTCAAGAGAAACAAGAAAAGTGCTGCTAATGAAAGTGCTGGTGTCCGGAGCAGTCAGCCCAGTGAAGTTGCCCTACAGCCGGGCAGCCTGCTGGCCAAAGTGTCCGGACTGGATGTTGTCTGTCCCCGACCTGTGGATGCTGCATCAGGTAAGAGCAATAGAGCTCAAAAAGCTTTTACAGGCACTACAGCTACCTATGTGATTGTTCCAGCACAATGTATATCTAAATGAGTCACGTGTGTAAACACAAAGCACCCATAATGGTCACATCTTTGATACAAAGACATTGATTTAAGAAAATCATCATAATAAGTGGAGAGCTTTTGACTGTAAAGAATAGCTACTGGCTGGTACTCTGTCTCCTCCAGTGCAAACTAACACTTCTTAGATATATTTAAATATAATATAATACTTTAATATAAATGTACCACTTACAACAACTGCACTGCTCTTTCATTTTAATTCAGATATATTATACACATCGTTATATATTTTCATTGTCATTTTCTTCTGTTTTGATTTGTGTACTGTTCATTATCTGTTACTATGTTTATGTTTTGCACCAATACACCAAAGCAAATTCCTTGTACGTGAAAACCTACTTGGCAATAAACTGGATTCTGCTAAATATTGGTTAAATCATTTTGCTCCATAGGTGACATTTTCCACCAGTCGCCTGGCAACCTGGATCCACAGCACTTGAAAATGCTTCTGTCATGTCTGCAGACCAGCAATAATACAACCGACAGATGTCGGATCCTACTTACTTTAGGAAATTCTGCTGCCTTTACTGTGAATCAGGTACAGTAAAAGTAAACTTTCTCAAAAAAACACCTGAAAGTGAGATTAGTTTTGGTTGCTGTATTGTAAAATTGTAAACTATCTAATTTTAAAGTTATGCTGTATTTTGTCAGTGATGTCACTCAAAGTTCTGTATATATCTTGTGACATAATGTATCTCTTTGCAGCCATGTATTATCTTTTTTCTTTTCTTTTTTCACTGATCCTCCAGAATCTAATAAGGGAATTTGAAGGAATTCATATCATAGCTGGTTTCCTGTCTGATCCTGCGGCAGAAGTTAGAGTGCAAACTCTGAATGCTTTAAATAATCTGTGTATGAACATCCAAAACCAGGAACAAATAAAGGTACGTTTCCATATACTGTGCAGCGTATATCAAGCAATCTGTTGCTGAATATGAGATATTTTGGTTATAAATTCATGTCCTATGAATTCGTGTCATATAGGTTTATGTGCCAAAAGTGCTGGAGCTGATTGAGATGTCTCCAGTGAATTCTGACCTTCAGCTTGCTGCTCTCAGGCTGCTCACAAACCTGTCAGTCACAGATAAACATCAACACTTGCTGAAGGAATCAATTACACTTTTACTCTCTCTGCTTGTCGTGAGCAAGGAAGCATTACAGGTTGGCATCTTTTCAGGTTGCACTTTGTTCATCTTCATATTGTTTCTCTTATTTTGAATGATTTACTCTCACACACACTAATATTTGCCTTCCAGGTTCAGGCTTTGAAAGTCCTTGTGAATTTGTCATCCAACCCAGATATGATGGATGACATTGTTCAGGCTCAGGTATATAAATAAATATAAATGCATCATCATTCTAATTTCTTTGTAGTCAATCTGTTGTGGCAGAGGTCCAAGTTTTACTATAAATCCTCATTATGACGCTGGTGTTTTCTGCTTTTTGCTGTAGGCACCAGCTTCGGTTGTGCTGCTGTTTGACGTACGAACAGCCCCTGCTGTGCTCCTGCGACTGCTGACGTTCGCAGGGAACTTAAAAGCCTGGACGCCCTCTGCCCAGGTGGCTGATGAACTGAGGCGGAAGCAGGATTGTCTCTTCCGGGTCATGTTAGATGAGTCTTCCCAGCTCCACAGCAGACTGGTCCAGCTGCTTTCACACCCTGATGAGGAGATTCAGTCCCAGGTGGCTCGTATCTTGACATAGACCTCCCTCTCTGCACACTTGATCCATGCACAGCTTTTGCTTCCACACATTTTGCCAAAGCCATGAACCCATCACCCATCCAGTTTAATTACAAATCTGTTGATATTAATCTGACAAAAAAGAGAAGGCTGCGTATCCTGCTGTGGATACTCTTACACTTCGTGCACTTTCTATATCCTCAGTGTTCCCTAGATCAGAGGTTTTCAAAGTATGAGGCGGGCCTCCCCAGGCAGAAATATTACATTAGTTATCAAAAGAATATCACATAGAATAGCCTAAATGTGTGTGATTTTGTTAAAGAGTCAGTTCAGAGATACAGTAGTTTTGGGGAATTTTTCTAGTTTTTCCCACTTTCCCAGTCAGAAACTGATAAATTCCTTAGGAGAGACTTTTTTTGGGACAGACCTATGGGATCAAATAACGTAATCATGATCCCAAAGGCATCCAGGAATTAAGCAAAGCCAAGCAAGCAAGCAGCGTTGTCTGAGGCGAGGCCCTCAGACTTTGTAAACCCCTGCCTCAATATTATTAGCACACATAAGTACACGATCTATTCCTCCTCACCAATCACTCTTTCCTGATTTCCACTTTCTTACACTGTAATTTAATAGATGAACAACAAGTGAGCAACCATTCATTCAGTAGAGTGTAAAAGTCCACCTCTGCCACTTCTTTCCTGCCACCTGCAGCTTTCTTCTCATTACCAGAAAATATTTTCCTTCAAAGATCCACAGTGCCCTTCCTTCTGAGAACGTCACCTACTTTCTCTGAAGACATGTTCCAGGTGAAATTTCTGAACCCAAACCCACTGCCAAACATTTTCTAGAGAATGTGTCAGAATGACGTTCGCTGCACGACCCAACTTAGATGGAGAGCTGAAGAGGTTTCTTTCCGCACACCTTGGCATGCCTTGGAGACACGAAATGAATGGATGCTCTACAGTTCCTGCCCTCGCTAATTTATTTACATGTTGGATTTAAAGGACATGCTCTTCAAGATCTTTTATGTTTTTAATTTGAGAATCTGTGCATCGTGACAAGTCAACTAACACGGTGGCTGGCCTGACGTTCTGTCAATGAGGGAAGTTGAGTGTATCGGGAAGAACTTGGAGTTGAAACACTTCCTCACCCGCATTGAGAAGAACTAGTACGTGTGGTTGGGACACCTTCAAGTTATTTATTGTCATACGCACAAAAATGACAGAGAAGCAATCTTTGGCAAAGAAAATCTTAGATGTCAGGCTCCCTCCAACAATGTTGAGGAATTATTTATTTAAAAAAAAGAAAATCACGCAAGAAAAAGACTCTTAGACAGAAAATAATGCAATTTAAAATGAAGGGATAAAATATAACGTATATAAAAAAATGTATAATATCAATTTGTGGTTAACAGTCATTTCAAATAAATAAACTGAATTTAAACAGATGTAAACTGGTAAGGATACAACCTGAGTTAACTTTGACTTTGAAGGTGCACCAACCACAGCTGCCTGGGACCAAACCTCAGAGTTGATCCAGTGGTGGCGTTGTATCTCTCAAACACACCTGCAAATCCCCCAGAGAGGAGCAGAAGGAAGTTGCAAAGGAAAAGGATGTCTGGACTGCTATGATTGTGTCAGCTACCACAAATATCGTGCAGATGCACAGCTTGAAAATGAATGAAGGAGCGGTTGACCTCTGACAAAGCAGTCTGTAATAATAATTACTTTTGTTTTGTTTTGTAACCATAACGGCATTTGAACATTTTAATGCATACAATGATTATTGAATTACAACAGAGATTGAATGTTAATTACAAGCCTTGTTATGTTAAGTTATGCACTCACCATAAGTGACGGATCCACATGTTGTCCAGCTGGAGGACTGGAGCTGTGGATTCATCTAAGACTTGTTTAACAGTATTTACAGGGAGGAGGATGGGTGTGGGTGCATACCTCTAAATTGCATGAAAAATGTGACTATTACAGAATATGATTTTTAATGCAAGGATTTTATGACATGAGCCAGTCCAGGTGTAAATAAATGGTGCACATTTTACTGACTTTGTTGAACCCAAATCCTAAATATCTCTCAGGCAATATGGTTTACCAGAACAGATACAACAGGAGGCTGATTTACTTGTGACCTAGATTATCGTATTTATTTAATAAAGCTAGTTTTCATTTTGCCTATAAAATGAGAAATGTTTGTTATGTTTGTTTGAATGGTTCAATAAAAACCCTATATGACAAATGATATATATCCACATCCTTATTTTGGCTGTTTACTTGAAATATATTAAACTAGTAGCAGTCACTGAATTTATGACAAGCTTTGCTGTTGTTAGATGGTAGGCTGTCTTTTGGCTTTGCTTACAGTACCATCTTAAAAACATAGAACAGAGTTTAAATGACTGCTGGTTGTCTGTAAATCTCTCAATGGGCCCGCACCATTATACGACTTTGATCATGTGAATTTTCTCAACCTCTCAGGTCATCTGATAAAGGCTCTCCTAACTGTTCCCAGAGTCCAAACTAAACGTGAAGAAGCAACATTTAGTTAATAGAGGTGACTATGCACTACTGAGTTGGAACAAACATTTAACAGAGCATTAACGGGGGAGTCCGGCTATTTTTGCTCAACCATTAAAGTTGGAGGATTCAAAAGAGACAGATTTTAAAAGAATGGTCAAAATCAAAGCAGCCGAAACAGAGATATTGTGAGTTTTAGTCCCTGGTGTGGGTCAACCTCTAAAACACTGGATCCTACATTTCCCATAATGCAAACCTATGTGTATTTCAATAGATGTTCCCTAACTGGTAAAAAAATGTTTTTATATATATATATATATATATATATATATATATTTAGACCTGAAAGCTTCATCATCACTGTTAAATAAGCCTCATTTTAAAGGCTGTTATCGAAATGTATCATCCGCACATCACAAAATCCCTATTGTTCTTGGATTTAGTCTAATATATATACATATATATATATATATATATCTATATATATATATATATATAGATATATATATAGATATTTATATATATTTATATATGTATATATATATATATTTATATATGTATATATATTTATATATATAGATATATTTATATATATATATATATATATATATATGTATAGATAGATAGATAGATATAGATATTTATAGATATATTTATATATTCTAAAAAAAATGTAATGACTAAATCCAAGAACAATAGGGGTTTTATGATGTGCGGATGATACATTTCGATAACACCCTTTAAAATGAGGCTTATTTAACAGTGATGATGAAGCTTTCAGGTCTTTGTCTCCCCCTCCCTCCCTCCCTCCCAGGCCCACATACAGCCTCCTCCCCCTCTGAACAAACGAGATGACCATCGCCGGATCCCGCTGAGCCCCGTCAGAGTCACACATGCGGGCGGGCCGACAGCACCCAGCGCACAGATCAGAAAAGGAAGGACGAAGGGGGGCGAGACATTTCGGATTATCCGCATCAGCTATGAACATCTACACCGTTAAGTAGAAGTAAACGGAGCTCTTACACCTTAATCGCGTCGAGGATGAGCGGGACTGCAGCGGCCACAGGATCGGCTTCTTGCCGTTTCGCCCACTATTTTGTTGTGTGTGGAGTGGACACGGAGACGGGCCTGGAGCCGGACGATGGAGCAGGTGATGGTCGATAAACACGAACCCAACACATCCACACTACATACACACAAGGCCATAATGTCATGCTTCATGGAAAACATTTACTATTTCATGTAGGCCTATTCGTGTGTGTGGGGGTGACATTCATTTCAATATGTTTTGATTGGACGCCACATTTCCCTTCCTTTTAAAGCGTTGTTGACAACACGATATCTGCCAGTATCCTGTCGAATATAGCTTATGTTTTGGCCAATACAATTTTTTTAAATCACATAAATTCTATTAGAAATGTGCCAATACATTTTTTGGGGCAGGATTTGTGTATTGTTAACGCATGGTATAAAAAGATATATATTTTTTGTCAAGCCAATTCAACAGATATACAAAAAATACAAAATCCAAGAGACTGACCATTTTCCTATGAAGCAATACTTTTAAAATGATGATTATACTATCACCCTATAGTCTTGTTCTTTTGTAATATCTCTGCCTGGGGAAAACATTACGGTTCTGTTCATTGTGTTTTGATCATATTCTAAACAGCAGCATTGTAAATCAAATGAGAATATAGCTTTGTTGGTTTCTGCAAGTCATCCAAGGCTACTCCTTCACCTGGATAAGGAATATAGCAGAGAAAGGCTTGAGTAGAAAGAGGACAACATCCTGCCGAATGATGCTGGGGCGCAGATGGAGCTTGCAGGCACTGGTTCATGGTTAACAACAGGACAGTGTTTGAGAACGAGCTCCCAGATTACACTGCTTTGTAAACCTAGAAGCTGTGATAATCTGTGTGACGGCTGGTTCGTCTGTTCAGCTCTTCGTGCAGAGATGCACTTTTTGTTTTACAAAGCAAAACAGAACTGCCTTTTTCTCACCAAAAAAAAACAAAGATGGGAGGAAATGGATGCTGTGATGTAGGTGGATGTGGGGGTTGCTACGGCGATGACAGCTGCAGTGATACTAGTGGTGGTTTATTTGTGGAAGATAGCGTCTCAGCTGGTGGTTGTTAGAAATTGAGACATCAAGTGGTGTTGCTTTCTCCCACACTGAGTTGTTGACACTCAGCTTGGTGACAGATTCACCCAGGAGCCCTCTGTGCACGAGTTCTGCTATGTGTCTTTGTGAGGAAAAAGAGCCGTGCAGGTGTGCTGAATACCAACGCCTTGAACGTCACTTCCAGGTTTGCAGACAATAGTCGCACCCTGTATTCTCTCTGTGATCTTTGTAGGAGAAATGTAGCTCATCTAGAGCAGCTCTTCAGGGGAAAGATTGCAGACGTGCTTTCTCTTTCAGCCAAATTTCTTTTATAAAGGAAAATTGTATATGTAGGAAGAGTTCTGTGTGACGTTGGAACACAGAGCTCCGCTGCAGATTAATTACTGCTCTAACTTACCATAGAGGACTTTGATATCTGGCTCCCTGCAGCGAGTGGCAGCGCTGCTGGCCAGTATATCTGAGCTCCACCAATCTGCTTATGTAACAGCGGGTCATCTCAGACCCACTGCAGCAGGGGGGCTCTGCCTTGTTTCAAGGGATTTCTATCTCTGTGGTTGACTCTACATTCGTATTATGTAAACTGTAGTCAAGCAAGACCTGTTTATTCTATCATGTGCACAAGTGTTTGCATGTGTGAGGTGATACAGTATCTCTTCATCACATACACTAACATACACAATGTGTGAGAGAATGTCTACTGAGAAACAATCTGCCCTTGTTGGCTTCTCAATAGATGCCACTGTGTTTTCTGCAGCCTAATCAAATTTCACGTGACGTTGCGTGTCGCTGGCTGGCCGAGGCTTCAGCAGCCGACTGTCACAGGGGGATGACATCACTGGAGGGCGAGAACTCCCTGACCGAACATTTGAGTGCTGCTTTATAATAAAGATGCAACCATAAGTCGATGGACAGAAGAATAGTCGCTTACTGTTTTCAACAATTGGTTAATTGATAAAATGTCATTTTTCATTCAAAAATGGCAGAAAATGCTGTTTTCAGCCTCAAATGTGGAGATTTCCTTATTTTTTTCTTTGTTTTTATATTATATCAAACATGACAAAACAAGACATTTAAAGACATCTCCTTTGGGAATATGGGATGGACGTTTTATTTTGACTATTTTCTGACATTTTATAGACCAATCAATTTATCTAGAAAATAATCGTCAGATTAATCGATAATCAAAATAATACTTAGTTGCAGCCCTACTTTATAATGTTGAACCCATTGCAAAGAGATGTATATGTTTTGCACAGAAATTCAAGCCTCAGTTATTTTATTTTTAGGCACTCAGCACTTTTATCCTTTATTTTAAGCATACAAGCCCAGCACCACGTCTGTGTCTCAGGCTGAGATGAAACACAAAATTTGTCTTTGTTGCTTTGTCACATGATTCAACCTTCAGTGGGCGGACAAATCTGTAGTGCAAAGACAGAGTGATTTGAACTGTTTGATCCAAAACATTTGCTGTCATTTTAATCTCTTTCTGCTTTTTATATCTGTCCTCATCTACTCATGTAATGGTGTGTGATGAATGGGATGCTGAGGTAACTGGGTTGGTGAATATGACAGATGTCCAGATTTATGGCCGTTCTATCATCCCTAATGAAGTGTGCCTGTTTTAGGGATGGGGCACCATAAAGGGATATAAATCTCTGTGATGCATGTCCAAACCGGGGAATGAATATGAAACTCTTTGTTGTTTTTTGTCCTCCAAAAACATTGACATTTTAGTGACAGTGGTATGGACTTTCATGTACTGAGGATTAGAATTACTGAGAATTGCAACAATAAATTGATTTAATTGATTAGAATAAACTGGCAACTATTTCTTTAGCAAGGCCTCGTTAAATTCCCAAATGTTAACAAGTTCCAGCATCTCAATTGTGAGGATCTTCAGATTTTTTTTGTCTTATGTGACAGTAAATTGAAGATATTTTGATTTTTTTTAACTGCTGGTCGGACAAATCAGGCTATTAGTCACTTTGGGTTTTAGGAAATTATGAAGGTCAGTGTCACTATTTTCTGACATTGTATGGACCAAACGATTAATCATGAAAATAATAGGCGATTATGAAAATAATCATTAGTTGCAGCCCTTTTTGGGTCAGCTGATGAAAGTCAGGGTGACGTAAAAAGCTGACGAGCTTTGTCTTGATGGCCGTCTTCGAGGCCACAGCGGAAGGTGCTACCATGGCAACTAGGTGCTCGATTCTGCCTCTCGGCACCGACACCAATTTGTATCCTCCGCAAAGAACATTGACTCCCCCTCTCGTCACTGTGATCTATTAGCTTCTGTCTCCCACTTACCAGTCTGACTCAGTTTAACTGGAAGCGGTGCTCCTTTCTCACAGAGTTTCCTCTCTCGGGGTGCTGTGCGTCATGTCGTAGGCAGGTGAGCTGGATGTTCCTGAATGCTGAATGAGTGCGTCAACGCTGGCGGCCGAGAGAAGACTTTTTACTTTGCCATTCGCAGTTGTTTTTGTTCTTGTAATGCAGTGGTGTCAGTTAAAGCTGAACGGATTAGTGAAATGGGGAATACAGTGAGAGACTACTGTTCAAGGGCATCCCCCTCCACGAAGTAGATGAATAATGAAAGTTCCTCATTCACTGCTGTCAGTGGATTACACACGCTGAATCATACACACTCTTTATCTCTATCTTCAGCAGCTCCTCTTCCTCTGCTCATGCTCACACAGACAGCACTCTGTATTATGTAACCGGAGCTAGAAGCTGACACGAGGCGCAGAGAATGAAGAGAGGAGAAACTTGAGCCTGACAGGGCAATGCATCAAATCTGTGCATTGTGAATGTAGGAATATTTAAAAGAGTTTTCTTGCATGCACTGCAAATGTAATCCTTTCATGTGCGTGTTCTATAGATATCTGTCGTCCTTTATCCTGGGCCTGAGCGCTCCTCGTGTATTAAAAGCAGCCTATTTTCATCCTGTGCACTCCCTACAAGCGTAAAGACTTTCCTTCTGCAGAGTCTCAGGGATGCGGGGCGTTTCCAGTCTATCTCTATGGTAATGAGTTGAGTTACATAACTCTGGAAGGATTTTCCCTCTTTCCTGCAGAATGGTCCTTGCTGTCAACAACAGATGAACTTTTTTTTCCCGTTTCAGACAAGGTCACCGTGTCCGAGCTTTTTCACGAATCGAAGCTGTTGTCATTCAGTGACGTCCTCTGTTCTGTCCTTTTCACCGTGTAATGAAGTCTGTCTCAGCAGTGATGAAGGTCAAAGATCACTCTGTGCTAATACGATAATACCGTAACTCCTTTTTTTTTTCTTTCTGTTTGTGTTTCAGGCGAGGGATTTGAGCAGAGCCCCATTCGACGGTCGTTCAAGTCAAAGGTTCTGGTGCACTACCCCGAAAGCACAGACAGGAACCCCTTCAATAAAGATGCCGTCAACATGGTGAGATCTTGGATTGCACATAAATGCTCTTCTTCACTGTTTCTCAGTGGAAATGAAAGGACAGGATGTGCCTTTTATTGTATGTCAAATGTTTTGTGCTTATTTCAACCAGTCTACGTGAATATTTTTACAAATGACAAAAGGGGAACATGATAACAAAAGTGCAGTCGGAGCCACTTATCTTTGCTTGTTCGCTGCCTCTCATAGAATGTACTCCTTTTTTTCTTTTTTTACACAGAAAATGTTTATTGTTCTCTGTTGAAAAGCAGGTCACGATGATGAAAGTTAATCCTCAAAATAAGTCTGCCAGTAGCAGCCACAGTTTTTTGTGTATCTATTTATGGTATCGGTAAAATGTGTGGTCCAAATTGAACAATTAAGTTACTTGTTCAGCCTCTTTTTTCATGCAGTTTATACACTTCTTTAAATTCCTGTCAAACATTCGTTTAACTCGGAGAAGAATTTTAAAATGTGCTTTTTTTTGTTTGTTGGCCACAAGCTTAATTTTGTTCAGGTCTCTGCCTCTGCCTCTGTTAGTTACAGCACAATTCTATAATGGCTTTTATAATTATGTTTACATCGTCCATGATTGGCTTTAGTTTAGTATACAGAAAACAAGAGTATCATTTAGAAATTCACCACTAGTACCAGTTCTGAAGGTCATTTTTAAGGGGTTACATTTAAATTGCCACTTTGTTCTTCACCCTCTTTTATGTTTTCTCCTCCCTTTTTTCGTCTTCATTCTTCACTTTCTCCTCAGCTCTGTATGCCGAGGGGTCTTTCCTTCTGCACGCAGGCAGAGAGGCTTGATCCTCAGTTTCACTCCTTCACGATGTCTTTTGACGACGGCACACGTTCCTACGGCTTTGTCCACACCTTTTACGAGGAGGTGACCAGTGCTCAGATCATCACTGCCATGCAGACTCTCTTCCAGATGCACCACGTGGAGCACCATTCAGTTTCCTCTGCCTCCTCTCCCTCCTCATCGTCTTCGTCGGCCTCCTCGCCCTCCACCTCCAGCATGGACTCGCTTGTGAGCAGCTTGGATGAGTCAGACGCTCAATCCCTGGCTGGGCTTTCCCCCTGCCTCGGCTGCGCGGGCTCCTACGATCCAGTGCGGGACACCCTGTATGTGTCCAAAGCCCTCTGCCTCCTCACGCCGCTCCCATTCCTTCAAGCTGCTCGACAGTTTCTGTCTCAGCTGCACCAGGCTGTGACCTCACACACAGCTCCACCCCTTCCTATTGAGAGCTACATCCATAACATCCTGTACGAGGTGCCGTTGCCTCCTCCTGGCAGGTCACTGAGGTTCCACGGGGTGCAGGGGCCCATCGTGTGCCAGCGGCCCGGCCCGGGTGAGCTTCCGCTGGGGGAGTATCCTCTTGGAGAGGCCTTCTCGCTGCTGGGTGTGGACAATATGGTGCAACTAATTACCTGTGCACTTCTGGAGACACAAGTCCTGCTTTGCTCTAAAGGTAAGCACAGTATTCAGTTATTAGCATGCTTTAGATGACACTCAAAATAAGAAGTTCCCACATATTCCCAGTCTTTACTGATTAAATCAATGCAAATAAGGTGATAGTAAAATCAAAGGAAGACATCATTAATGTTATTAAGAAGCTCAGTTTTAAGACTTTGTTCCTTAATCAAACTCTATCAATGTTTTTGCAGAGTTTGGCAACACTCATAGCAAAGCAGCTGTTTTTACACATTACAAGATGTGCATGGCATAAATATAAAATTAACATGCAATAACTATGCTGACATTTTAACATTGTCATTAATTGAGCTGTGCTCTGTAGCATGTAAAGAGGAATATGAATTAAATAGTTTTGTATGCAACTCATGTAAACCGCTTCATTAAAATACTGTAAAGGGAAATGTTCTTCTTCCCTTGCCCTCGGTACTTATAGGTGATTCCTTCATGCTCTCGTCTTTCTCATCTCCTCAGACTACCAGCGTTTGATGACAGTGGCGGAGGGCGTCACCACCTTGCTATTCCCATTCCAGTGGCAACACATCTACCTTCCCATTGTTTCTGCACCGCTGCATCACCTCCTGGACGCTCCTGTGCCATTCCTGATGGGTATCCAGCGCAGAGAGGGAGCTCAGCGATCCTCCCTCCACCTACCACACGAGGTACACAACTAAGCAAGGAACTTATGTGTGATGCATCTGTAAGGCACGGCAATTTTATTTTTAGAACACCACTCAGACACAAGGCAATTCAAAGTGGTTTACAGGGGCAAATAAATGTATTAAATATATTTAACATAATATGAAATGTAAACATTAAAAATGTAAACATTAAAAATGCATTTATAAGACAATAAAAAAACAAAAAGCGATCTGTAGTATATTTAAGCATCTCAGGATGCAAACATTTCAGTAAAAATACACAAAAGGATCAAAAACATTTTTTTGTTAAACTGAAACATTTATACATCCATTTGCTGATCCTCTGTAATGCGTGCGTGACGGTTTGCCCTCTGCCTCCGGCCTGTCGAATTGAGACGTTACATTTCCTTGATCCTGCATCCGAGACCACTTTATGCTGTATGCATATCTCACTAAAGCCTCTTTTGAAGTCGCTCTGCCCCAGAAAGGAGGCAGTTGAAAGACAGCCCGGGGGGGCGATGAAAGCAAAAACGCAGAGCATGAGAGATCCAGAATAATGGGACTCTCTGAATAATTAATGAGAATTAGGGATCTCTACTTATTTCTTGAGTTGTGCAATTTCATGTATGGGTGGTCATTTGCAAGGAAGTGTGAAATATTGTAACCATACCATGTACGATTTGGTCGGATCGTGTTTTCTTCTTTTCACAATTTGACAAGGGCACAGTACAAAACAAGCTAAACTAATGTCATCGTCCTTAATGTTGATATGCAGGAAAAACCTGAGTGCTCATCTTTATTTGTCCCACGACACATGCGATCTTCTCCTGATTTGTCTATTCGAATTAAACAGATGATGATAAGACATTGACTAAGAATTGTAGACATTAACGAGGAGGATGACGCTGCACAGAGTAAGAGGATGTCTGCAACTGTCCACTCCACAGTACATGTACGTCCCCTGAGGCTGTAAAGTGAAGTCTGAGGTCACTATTGAAGGTTGCTGCTGACTGCGCCATGCTCCACTGCTGCTTACAGAAGCAGTATTTTTAAGTAGTGCCTATGTTTCTCACAAAGTTATGCACTTCATTGCTCAGCAGCTTCATGGGCACAGCTCTGGCACATGTTTCTGATCTGTTTGCCGGCGTGAAAGCCTGATATCGAAGATTTCCACAATTCCCCCTGTTGCCGTGATAACAGTATTCATTTGATAATCCTTCACATGCTAATATCCTCTGTGGGCGTTTCACGGAGAAATGCCAAGAATCTATTAATGGAATGTAAATCTTCATCTCTGATCTTAATTGGATGTTAAAGCTCAGCCACATTGTGATTGGTTAAACCTGTTATGATTATCTGATGGAGGAGTCGGTTGAAAAGTGTTTTTCATTTTGTGTGTTTCTCCCACACAGGCCAACATGTGCTTTGTTGACATTGACAACCGCTTTGTCGAGGCCCCCGAGGCCCTCCCTGTGTTTCCAGACCAGACCGAGCTAATCCAGGAGCTGAGTGAGGTATTACTGCGCTTTGGGCTCCCTCCACAGGGCGGTGTGACCACCGAGCCTGCCACCGACTCCCCTCGCCTGAGCAGCCTGGTGCTGGAGGATCTGATGGAGGACAGAAGGAACGGGAACCTCGGAGGCGAGGAGCTGGCGGTGCTGGAGAGGCTGCAGGCTCTGGCGCGGAGGTGCGGAGGAGAAAAGATGTCGGATGCAGGGAAGACGCTGGGACATGTGTTTGAGGAGGAGGAAGAGGAGCTGAGGGCGGCGAAGCTGAACATTCAGCTGAGGGAGGTGTTTGCTGGACGTTTTTCTGCCATGTTCGGCAGGTACGAGGAGTTTGTCATCCACAGCGCCCTTGATTTGGACTCCTGGTTGAGCAACCGAGAGGGGACATTCAGTTTTGACAAGGTACTTCAGTCGATGCACAAAGATCGATAGATAGATCTAATAAAATGACAAATCCACAAATGTTAAGGTTGCCTTTTCTTTGTTTTTTAAATACTTTGGATTGTTTTAGAAACATTATATCTATATATATATATATATATATATATATATATATAGATATATATATATATATATAGATATATATATCTATATATATATATAGATATATATATATATATATATGTCGTGTTTGTGCTTTTCTTTTCTTTTTTACACTTTCTTATTAGATTTTCAAGAAAAAGGATACATAACTATATCAGTATACAAACATACACACGTGTTGTTTTTTAATAAGAATATATTAAAATTAAATGAATAGAATGAAAAATGTATAATAATAATATTTATAATTTAAAAATGTATATAAATATACTGTGTATATATTAAATAAAATAATTGTTTCTCCTACAGCTATTAATTGTGTTTGTGCTTTTCAATTTTTCAGGGTTCCTTCCTGTCAGTTCAGCCTGCGACCCACTTGCACTTCCTGTCCCGGTTCCTGGAGACATCCATGTTTTCTTCCTTCGTGGATGGGAAGGTGATATCTCGCTGGGCAGATAGAGAACCACTGCAGCAGCTGTTTGACAGCCGCCTGGAGAGAGAACGACTGTACGACACAGACGAAGAGGACTCCCGTAACTGTCGCTACAGGAAATGCACCACAGTCTTTGAGTCAGGTACTGTGAAGGTGCACATGAACAAAAGAGGATGAAATGATGATGTTGCAAGAGGAGTCGTAAACTACATGGAACATAAGGCAAAATATGCAACAGTAACAAATCTCAAAGCTCAAATATTACTCTCAGTATATCATGGATCAAGGTTGCTTTAAGTTGTCTTTCTCACCAGCAAAGTCTTTATATAACGCTGTTTAATTTAGATTAAGCATTAAGCATTTAAGCATTAAGATAGCATATACTGCAGCGAGAAAGTAGGTTGAATCCCCAATTGGTAGATTGAGCAGAATGGTGATTGAAGTGGATGCCAGATTGTCAAGAGGGAATCTGCAAATCTGTCGCCATCTGTCTGGATTTACACTGTATGTTAATTATGTTGCTATCCTTTCTGCAACCACCATTTTTTTTTTTTTTTATTTCTCTTTAGTAATCAGCACTGAAGATCTTGCTTAAACTCTGCTTAAGGGGACTTGTCTGCCAGAACATTTATTCAAATAGTAACCGATGGAAACATTTCTTAAATGGAAGTTAAAATCTAATAATCTGATGAATAATTGAAACACCAAAGGGATGGGATATTATTTGAGGGAGAAAAGACGGGTAGAGTTAGGGAATTTAGAGAAGGGTGAACTAAAGGATACGGTGGGAAATGAGCATTATACGATACAAGTGGAGGACAGGGCTTTGTGTGCTATGAAAACTGTTTCAAATCTTCTGCTTTGAAGTCCTGCCAACCTCTCCGCTTGCATCTCAATTGGGCTGTATCACTATTCACATTTACATTCTGCTTCAGCGATGTTGTGACATTATATTACTCTATGCAACTTGTATATCTTGTATACAACTTGAATACAAGACATGTAAGCAGTGACATTAAAAGTTAGGCACAACTTATCCTCACTTTCATGACTCATCTTATCTACAGGAGATACCCCTGATGGATCTTAACCATTGCTGTGTTTGTTTCTGCAGCTCAGGCCGTTGAGCGCAGACTCCTGAAGGCTGACCACACAGCCATACACCCCCACCTGCTGGACATGAGGATCGGCCAGGGCCGCCACCAGCCGGGTTACTTCCCGAAGCTGCAGGCTGACGTGCTCACACAGGGACAAAACACCAACAAGTGAGCCTTTGTTTTCTGCTGTTATCCGGTGAGAAGATCAGGTACTTGTAACCCAGGCCAAGGGGGTACAAGGAGTACCTAAAAATTAAAAAAATATTTGTGATTACACAAAAATAGCCAAATAGTTTATGGAAGGAAAATAAACATCCAAATAGGATTACAAATTGGTGTGATGCTGTAAATGTATCATCAAAATAAATAGTAAACCAAGCTAACAGTAATTGAAAAACAGTTTCAATAATTAACCAAAAGAAAGGGATAAACTGTTAAAATGTTGAAAATTGGATCCGTATTTGACAACAACTGGATGCAAATTTGAGAAGGTGATTATAAAGCCTACATTTTTCACTTCAACTCTCTTCACTTTTACCACACCGTCCCCTTCACATTCCCTTTGTTAAAACCTGCCCCAGACAATGTTCTGTAAAATATATAGGATATTGTGTTAATCAGCTCCCAGGTCAGTCCCTGTCAGTGTTTTAAAAAAACTGCCATTTAGTTATGGTTTAGTCTTAGTTATTTTCTTAGTTTCCTATTATGATTATTATGTTTCGTATAGTATAACCTTTCTTATGTG
Source organism: Bovichtus diacanthus (assembly GCA_943590825.1). Classification (NCBI taxonomy): domain Eukaryota; kingdom Metazoa; phylum Chordata; class Actinopteri; order Perciformes; family Bovichtidae; genus Bovichtus; species Bovichtus diacanthus. Next base: position 12,803,552 of record CALSBV010012175.1, read on the forward strand.
TGAGACTTTCTTTTTTTTTTTTTTTTTTTTTTTTTTACAGGATAATGACTTAATGACCTAATTATTTCTGTTCAAAATTGTAATCAGTTACATTTATTTTATTTGAGTATTTGATCAAGACTGAGAGAGACTCGTTTAGACTTTTGGCTTCCCTTGCATATTGCTATTACTTATATTGCTTTGTTAATATTCTTTTTATGTGCTATTAAATGAATCAAATGAAGTGAATCAAAGCAAATGGTCACCTAAAGTAAGGCTTAAATGGTTGCCACACCAAGGACACGATACTTGAGCTCCTCTGATGGGGGCCGTGTGGGTTCGTCAGACAATAAAGGATGGGAGCCACTGCATTAGAATATCACTATGTCAGGGTCTACTTCATACCTACCATAATACACACGCATAAATGTATTTTACATACAGAAACACTGTCACACACACTCCAAATTGAACATCTCTATTTGCTATGTTATCTGTGTGAACAGGTGGTCCGGTCGTGTTACAGCCTCACGCAGGACTGACCTCAAGAGATCAACGGTGACTGAACACTCAGGAGTGGACAATGAACAGAGACAGGTACCTTCATGTGTTCAGACAAACGCATGCAGACAAACACACACACACACTTTAGGAGGCTTGTGTCTGATTCATTACCTTTTGTTTATTTAACAGAAGCACGCATTTGCAAGGAAGAACCTCCACCAGTCTAAGCTGCTTGATTCGTCACCTCAAGCTGTCTCTCAGACTCACCGAGAGTTTGTCGACGGGCTGCTGAGCGAGTGTCGTCTGAAGGTGCGCCATATTTTTCTCGCCAGCCAATCAGAGCAGACTGGGCTTTTTCGGGGGGGGGGGGGGGGGGCTTAAAGAGACCGGGCGCTAAAACGCAGTGTTTCAGTCACAGTGTGAATACAGGTATATTCAGACAGACAGTATGAGAAAAACAAAAAAAAAATGTTTTTTGAACATTAAAGCATGTGAACATGTTCTAGTAGAAAGTACAAAGTGAAAACCTGAAAATGAGCAACTAATGTCTCCTTTAAATCATTGTTTGATGTTAATGGCACAACATCTTCTCTGGCTTTTTAGACCAAACGGATGTTGATGGAGAGAATGGGGAAGGAGAGTGTGGAACTAGGTCAGGGAGAAGCCAACATCACGGGCCTGCAGGAAAACACACTCATCCACGGCTTGTGTGACCTACTGGAGAGAACCTGGGGCCATGGTCTGCAGCTGAAACAGGTCAGACACATAATTTAACACGCCTTTCCAGCTCAGATGACCTAAAAAAATAATACATGCGTGTTCCTAAGTAAACACATTCTCATCGTGCATATACAAACACAAAGAGGTGACTGTATGAGCAGGCTGAATATTAACATGCGTGTTTATTCCGAACAGGGGAAGTCCGCTCTTTGGTCCCATCTGCTTCACTACCAGGCGGCCTGGGGGAAGACGGAGATCCCAGCTGAGTCTCCAGGTCAGAACACCACCTGATTTGTTGTCTTGTGTAAATCACTGCGCTAAGAGTCAGATCATCATTGGTGTTTAACTTGCTGTCTGTTCAGGGTCTAACGGTTCAGACCAGAGAACGTTTGATGACAGCACTCTGATCCGGAGGGGGTCGTTAATACAGGATATGAGGTAACGAGAGCAAACACACTTTCATGTTGGAAAGAGTGGTGCATCTATGTGGGAGACATTGTTTTTAAGGTCTATGTTTTATTAAAAAATCTTTACTGTTTCTTTTTTCTGTCAAATAACTTCTATTTTGGCTGAAGTTTAGATGAAGACAACATCTTAACTTTTTAAATATGAATATACTGGACATACATTATATCTCCAACGTTCTGTCTGTTCTTGGTCACAGGCTTTGATCTTTCTAGATATCAAATGAAATACCTAGAATGGTCATTAGATACAATGTTATGGGAAAAAGATTAGCGTTAGAGCTTGTTTTTCACTCTATCTGTTGTTCTTCCAGGTTCATCCAGACCATGAGTGAGGGTCTGTCTGAAGTGGGTCAGGCTCGGGCCTGGATCCACCTGGCTCTGGAAAAGAAAATGCTATCCCAGCACCTTAAAGAGCTGCTTACAAACCAGGAGCTGCTCAGGTCAGAATCCACTCATAAACGACTTTAACGACAAGTAGACACAGGTCCAATGTTTCTGGGTGTCATTTATAGTAAGTTTTGTGATTCTGACGGATCTTTTTCCCTTTCTTCTTGTCCCCTGACAGGCAGCTGTACAAACGTCATGCATTCCTGCTCTGTGAGGAAGAAAGGGAGCAGTTTCTGTTCCACCTGCTCTCTCTCAACACTGTGGACTACCTCTGCTTCACACGCGTCTTCACCTCCATCAGTAAGTCCTGTAAACTTTAACAACTAGAATTTACTGGCAGCTTTATAGCTTGCAAGGACACTGTAAGTTTTCTTCTGGGTGTGACTCCACACCTCTGGCCTTTTATATACTTTAATTGCACGCAGTCTCCCATGGATTCACACAGACCCTTTAGACCTCAAACAACAGACATTAAAGCTGTGACAATACTATTTAGTATTGTGAGAATAGATGGCATTTTTTTAGTGTGAAGGAAATGACATGAATGAATAAAACTTTGCTCTTGGTCTCTCCAGGTATTTCATACCGTGTCGTCATAATACCCATGAAGAAGCTGAGCATTGCAATGGCAACAGTTGACCCTTGGGTGTGCGTGTCAGGAGAACTGGGGGATTCAGGAGTTCGACAGATCACGAAGAACACACAAGAAATTTTTTTCCAGGTTTGTGTACACACTCTGCAGCATTAAGGTCAGCATCATGTTTGACAGAGACACGTCATAAATGTGGTTCGTGCTTTTCATTTCAGTGCAAGAACCTAGGCAGGCTGAGCACTTTGCAGCTGGGACAGGAGAACTCCGGCTTGCTGGCCAAGTGTCTGATTGACTGTGTGATGGTGTACAATGAGATCACAGGACACACCTACAAGTAAGCTTCTTACTATAGTCTCGAGGTCTGGTTATTGGTATACGTTAAAGGTATCGAGCACTGAAATAACCCAAGTAACAAGTAGTGTCGAATGTTCTCCAGTCAAACGATACCTTTATTTGATCCCTTTTGTACCCAGATCTAGAAAAAACCCGACAATTTTATGCTTTTTGCAAAGTATCACAGTAGCTACAACCCATACAGTCTGTGGTGTATTTCACAGTATTGGCAGTTAATAGATTGATTAATCTGCAGATTATTTTCTAGATTAATCATTTGGTCTATGAAATGTCAGAAAATAGTGAAACATTTCCATCCCAGTTTCTCTAAAGTAAACTGTTTAAGTTTCTTGTTTTTGTCTGTGTAAAACCCAAATCTTTAATTTAAAACAGGAAAAAGCAGGATACCTCCATATTTTAGAGGCTGAAACTAGCATTTATGCTATTTTTGCAGCTCTAGTAAAAACTAAATTGTAAAGTTTTAGTGCAGTTATTTAATAAACATTTTAATAATTTGAACACTTTCAAAATGTATTTGTGTAAAACTCTTTTGGATGGGGAGGTGGTGGCATTTTATGCAAACAAATACTTCTATTCATATAGGTATAAGGGTATAGAATGAATTTGAACATTTCTTTTGAAGTACTCCTTTTAGTTTCACTTTTAGGCTACTGGTATTGGTACTGGTATCGTAATTTATAAAGATACCCAGCCCAACTGACTGTGACCTCAGTGGCTAGTTGTTTGTGGACAACAGCTCCCCGTTTGTTAAAAATATAATGACATCTGAATCATTCCGGCTGTGAAATATTGGATGTCTGAGAAAGCTTCTTGATCACATGATAATAATATGATGTAGATATAGAAAAATTGAGTGACTGCATGTACGCTGTGAAAATAAACTATACACACTCTCTACACTACTACTACTAGCTGATTCAAAACGGATGCTGCCATGTCCTCGTATAATAAATGTTTTGAAGTTGAATATAATGAAACACTGTCTTCTTTCCTTTCAGGTTCCCATGCGGCCGATGGCTGGGGAAAGGCGTGGGTGACGGCAGCTTGGAAAGGGTTCTCATTGGTCAGCTGGTGTCACCTGGGGGAGAGGAGGATGCTGGACGGTGGACAGGGACGCCTCCGGAGCTGGCCTCTCCTTCTCAGAGTGTGCGGGCAGTGCTGGGATCGCTTGGCAGCAGAAGCAGTGCGTACTGACAAAGAACACATTCTTTAGTGACAATAGCTGACCTACTTGTTGGTACAATAACAGATTCTGCTCCTGTATTACCTTTCTGTTTAGCTCTGGTCCACAGCCCCCTTTGTTTGTCATCATTCATCCTCATGTTTCTATTTGTAACTTTCCTTCATTTATCTTGTCAGGAATGCTGTCTGTTGAAGTACAAGAGGACATGAGGGAGGCAGCGAATAACCTTGTTAAACACTTCCACAAACCCGAACAGGAGGTATGTGACTGTAAATAGTGAGTGTGCATTACACATTACACTATATTCATTTAACCTGTTGGCATACTGAGCTACAATGGTTAAAAATGGTTGATACGAAGCATTTCACGCAACGCATACTGTCAACCTCCTGCTTGTGTTATTTCTTTATCTCAACATGGTCCGTTACCCCGGCCGCATTTGTGTATCAGACTAGCCTCTCTCATCTCAACAGCAAGTTAAAAGCGCTGAAGAGACTTGATGGATCACTTTCGTTTATCTGTAATGGGCCTCCTATTCATTGTAATACCATCTTTAGTGCACAGGCTTTAATGTACAAGCATTTGCTCTGTTCTGTTTACTTCCTCTTAGTAAATGAAACAAGGAGCCTTTTAGATTAGAAAATAAACAAATTGTTCTCTGCTGTAGAGGATTTTGGAAAATTGCAAATGATTGGTCATGTTTTAATGAGCCTCTTGCTTACAGTGCCTCTATTAACTCTAATTTCTCTCATCCCAGAGAGGAAACCTGACAGTCTTGTTATGCGGAGAAGGAGGTCTGGTGCTCTCCTTGGAGAATTTCCTCCTGCACGGGCTCAAATCTAACCGTCTTTTCCAGAGGAATGTGTTTGTTTGGGACTTTGTGGGTAAGTACTGCGAGTGTGTGAGTTCATTAGAAAATAATGTTTTACTTCTCGCTGATGTCCGTTTCCTGTCTCCATCTAGTGGTGATGAATATGAATGTTGCATATCAAACTGCATGCAACAACCAGTGTTTGTCTTCTACAACCTTATTTTCCCTTATTGTCTGTATAGTCATGAACTGACAGTGTGACAAACTGTTTTCCATAGAGAAGGCAGTGGTTTCCATGGAGACAGCTGATCAGATGGGCGACCTGCACGGATCCACGCTGACGAAGGGTCCACCTTGTGACTCACTGTGCCACTATGTCAATGCCATCAATGCCTCGCCACGAAACATTGGAAAAGAGGGCAAGTTCCAGCTGTTTGTCTGCTTGGGAATCAGGTAAGTGGTCATAATTGTCTTTTTAATACAACAATAGGTTTATAATACAACTGACACTTGTGTAATTAATCCAATTTAAAAACAGATTTATGAGCCAGAAATAGGGAGACAGTTGGAATAGACTGGAACCAGATTTTAAAGCATCATGGTCATTAAATTGTTTTGGATAAATGTGATGAAGTTTCTCCCTGAAGCCCAGAGAAAGCAGCCTGCAGCACGACTACACTCACTCCTGCGATTTGGATACTGCACTAGTCCATATTGCGATTTGGATAGAACATGCAGCTTAACGAACACTGAAAGCATCGTAGTTTCTTGTGGAAAGCTGGTTTAAGAGAAAGTAAATGGCGCTAGTTCTGTCTTGTAGTCAGCTAACTCATCTTTCAATTTAATCCTAAAATTCATCAGGTATTTATGGGACCATTACTGACCATTGACCTGTTCTTCTTGGCAGGGACCGGCTTCTCTCTCAGTGGCTCCCCCTGCTGGCAGATTGTCCCCTGGCAGCGCGGACGTACGAGGACGGTGCTCTGCTGCGGGACCGAGCTGCTGTCCACTCCCTCTCCCGCATCCTGCACACTCTCAATGAGTTTACCATCACCCTAGAGACTGCACTGGTCAAAGGAGTTGACCTCTGACCCTGACAGATTAATCCCCTGCTCTGTAACCTACTGCAGGAATGCAGATGGGTTCAAAATATTCATCTTTCCATCTGTGGGAAAAGGAATTACATTCAGACACTTGAGAAATGTGACTTTATCATAGAAGAGGACAGTGGACTAGGTGATGTCACTGGCATCTCAAGCTCCAAACATATTGCCTTGTTCACTGATGTAAATGTCTTCTACTGTATTTGCTTCAGGAAACAGTCAGATTTTTCCTATGCTTGTTTACACTGTGAAATTCTGTTTCCTCAAGGAGAAATAGAGTCATTCATTATTCCACATCTACAGTAGATATTTCCACCGCTCACACCATTAACCGTACCTGACCCTAGGACATCTATAACTCTCCTTCAACTGCTGTATTGCTTGCACTTGAACTTTAAACTAAGCACATGCATGGCCAAAATATGTTTGTTTGTTTTATGTCTTAGTGTGTTGTGATCTGAAATATCAGGACTCAGGCCTTATTATATATTTGTTTTCAATGGATATCTTAGTACATATACTCCAGAAAGATAAGTGTTCCCACTCTTTAATATGTTACAAAATGTTATATTATGCTCTTGTTATACTGTGTAACATCTTGCCTGATTCTCTTTGTTTACTTCAGTTTGGGGTCACATTCTGAAGAGTTGTGCTCCTGATATCCTCCGTTGGTGAAACACTGAAACCAAACTAGTGTCCTAATTGTGTCAGTTCAAATAGCCTTTGTCGCTTTGTCAGAAAGCTTCTTCCCTCTCTCTCATTGTAAGTATTTTGCTTCTTTAGACCTTTGATAGAATTGTGCCCATTTGTTATTCTGGTGTAATGAATTTGTGGCATATTTTTCTGTATAAAGTTATTTTGTTTGTGTCTGTGTAAAACAATAGATTCCACTATGGACACACTTTACCGATTATGTGGATACTAGTCATGTTGTTTGTTTCTAAACTGTTCAGTTGTCTTCAGGCAATGAATAGAGCACAGTTTCTTAAAAACGTAAGGTATTATGTTGATGTCATATTTAATTTAACAGTTGAATTATGAAAATGCTGTCTCCTGCACTGTCCTGCAAGCACTATGTATCCCACAATGACCAAGCCTCTATTATCATTTAAATACAGATTAGAGAAAGCAATAATAAATTGTTATTTATGAAATGTGTTGTAAAAGATTAAAGTTAATATTGACATAACTGACTTGGTATTGTTTTGTTGTGAGCCATTTACTCAAATATGTGATGTCTGAAAGGATATAACATTAGTACCTAGTAAAAGGATTTTCAGTTGCAAAAAAGTTCACTGTACATTCCTTACATAGGACTAATTTCATCTGATATTTATTAAGAATTTGACTTTCATAGTTTGCCAAATTAAAACATGACCAATTGTAAAAACTGTTTGGTTGTGTCCTCTGACAGAAGTTCACAGCTATTCCAGCATATGAAAACTGCTTCATACAAAGGATGACTCAAAAAGCATAGCGTACAGTTCAAGAACCCTATAAAGTACAATCTACTTTGGTGAAGCCTGTGATGCTGATTTATTTTATATTAAGACTCTGTGGTGTCTTGAATGACATTTTGATGCTTGTGTTGTACTTCAGAGTTTAGGAGAGTATTTATCGCAGAATTGTATTGGATTGCATTAGAGTGCTACTTTTCTTTATTTCGCCGATAAATCTAATGCAAGGCTCCATAATAGACCTGGTTTCCCCATTTTATTTGTAGTACGCTTTCCCCAGATGGTATTATTGACAGCATAGAAGGCACATTATATTAAATGTTATGCGACAGGGTGGTTGCTTTGCTACTGAAAAGAAATGGATACATGTTTGATCAAGTTTCAAATCAAATCAAGTTTATTTATATAGCCCAATATCACAAATTATACATTTGTCTCAGTGGGCTTTACAGCCTGTACAAAGTACGACACCCTCTGTCCTTAGACCCTCACATCGCACAAGGAAAAACTCCCCCAAAATACACAATTAGTGGGGGAAATATGGAAGAAACCTAATAATTATTATTATTATTATTGTGTCATGCATAAATAATCTGCCCAGCCCAAACATGCTTACAAGACTCCATTATTTAAAGAGTCCAGAAACCACAGTAGCAACATAAATTACAAATAATACTACAAAAATAAACCTTTCTGACATATTTTCCAAGCTTTAGAAACAAATGTGGTCAATTCATAAGCATTCAAATTAAACAACCATTCCATTCTGTCATAGTCAGTAAACCAACATATGCCTGGATTTTGAAATAGAACAGAAATGTCATTTAATATAGATATTCTTAACTCATTATATAGAAGAAAACTGAATTTAATTTCTCCTATTTCACATAATTAACACACCCTGTTGTCCCCTTGGCTATTTTTTAACTCCACCAACTTCAAGGGCCAGAGAAGGATGTCATTAACTGTGCAACTAAAGACTTTCGAATCCTTGTAAGTTTTTGGTTTTAGCAAGATATATTTTAACCATTTTCTTCAAATCTAGCAAGTAACTTTATTCTAATTGTGTTTATGCTGCGTGATAAACTATTACTATACATATTGCAATTCTGCTCAGTCAAAAACATTATGAAGCTCTATAGCACATGGAGAATTGTGCAATTTACTCCAAAGAAAAACCTTCTTCTTGGCACTGTAATATGTAACATATTAAGCAAACAATTCCACAGTCTTATCATGTCACATTTTGGCAAATGGATACAAGTGGTTGTTCGCCCTGAACTGACCACTGGATGGAGGCCATGTTTCAGCCACCTTTTATTTACCACTAATCTGTCACGCAATTCAAACCAACAAAGCGCATCTCGCTGCTAGACGCCGAGCCTGCAGACGGGCCATCTGGCGCTCTGTAGTAAAACGACAGGCCCCGCCCCTTTGCTTACGCTCTCCAATGTGCCATAGCAACCGGGGCCGAGCCCCCTGTTCCCGCGCAATGTTCCCATCCTTATAAGGCCAGTAGCATGCAGACGCACGGATACGTCACACGTCGTTTATGTAAATGGTTTGATTGAAGAAAAGGAAAAAAGCCTTCTTCCCTACTCTGAAATGGAGGTGTGGATACGACGCATGCGCACTATGTCCACAACTATCCAGTCCCGTCCACAAGCGCAGACATCAACAAGGGAGCGGGTTACTGATGCGGGTTGATGTTCATAATAGTCACACCGTAACGACGCGCTGTAAGGATTATTACTTTGTATCAGATTCACGCAGCTTGCAACAAGGTAACGACCGCATCCGGTTTCTAATTGTTTTGTTGGGTCTTTGAAGCTTTACGAGGTTTTAAAGTATTCGCTGTGTGTTCAGATGTGTCATTTAAAACAAGCTTCGAGTTGCCTCAGAACAATTGCTGTTTTTAGGCCCGCCGCAACACCGGCTGGGTGGTCAACTCGATGTGTAGGTCACCTTATAAACAGTTAAAGTAATCGGGCAAAGTGGAAGGAAGGCAAGATGACCGCGAAGGTGTGTTTTAATAGTGTCAGAAATGGCTTCATATGCAGGCATGATGAGCAGGGGAAGGCTGTTGTTATTGTTGTCGGCTGCCGTAAGAAATAGCTCCTTTATAGCTCCGGAAATTTGACCAAAGTCGGTTATTGAGAGCGTTACGGTCGAAAACACACTCTTCTAAAATGCATTTTATATCCACAATGTGAATGTAGTGCGCATGCAGTCTGCTACACATTTACGCCTGCTAAATAAGCCAAGTTGAATCTCTCACGCCCACCCGGACCCGAGATGCGTCTCAGTCTCAGCACGCGGGCTCCCCTGTCAACAAAACAGCCACCGCAAACACAAAACTATCCATGAACGCCTCGTGAAACTCAAGCTGGGTACTACAAATGTCGTTTAGCGTTTGGAAACAGCACGAACACTGACTTTCAGAAAGCCGTCGCTTTGAACTTCGTGCACATGTAGTTGAAGGTGGACTGTTGCAGTAACGCGGCTGTGGAATAACAAAGAGTAAAGATCAAATTACACGATTGTCTGAGAACGGCTTTCTTTTACAGTTGAAAACAAGATATTTTGCTTTCGAAATGTGTTTACCCTAGTTTATTTCACTACATAAAGTTAATGTTGGGAGGGAAAGTCGGACATCGTCGTGCAGGGGACGGTCATCATAAAATGGGTGCGCATGAAGCAGGTCGTGTGGCATGCCATGCTTCCTCGCTGGAGTGGGCGGTGAAATTGGCGACTTGCACTTTTCTCTCGATAAAAACAAGAGCATTTCTCGGCGCCTTCTTTTATTTTATAAAGGGCATGTGATATTCGCACGAGTCCCAACTGCTTTCAGCAGGATTTTTACAGTTTACTTTTAATATAACCGCTTTTGCGGAAAATCGCATCACACCCCCTTCTCCACAGTGCCTCCGCCTTTGAAGTGTGTTGCCATGTTGAGTTGCGTCACGTACTGTATTCTGCTGCAGAGATCGTCTGCAGTGTACAGATGAGGTACTCGAGGGTGAATATGTGGTCGGCCTGGTAATATACTACATCGAGCTAATACAAGATTGTTTTTATACAACAAATATAAAGTTGATGGTATATATTACATTAGTTGTTCTAACATTGTACAGTAATAACCTCTTGATCATATCTGTTTTGTTTTTATCATTTATTATCTCTTCATATTTTATCTATTTCATTTATTTATTGACCCAGAGATATACTTTTTTTTGTCATATTTCACAGATTCTTTATTCTATCATTCCAATTGTCATGGCTTTGTCAATCAATTTGTTCCTAATGACTTCATATCATTGTTTTCTTTTCGGTGTTTAAAAACAAACAAACAATACGTTTAATAAATATTGTCAAAAGCACCTAATTGCAACCTATGCAGTTTTATAGATACCATACAAAAGATAAATAAAATGTTTGCTATGGGTCCTAATTTAAAGGATGACACACACTCTCAGGGGGTAAGGGCACTATGTCAGTCAGCTTTTAAAAGGAGACAGACACAGATGCAGCAGACTCACATTTCCTCATGTGCTCTGTCTACTGTCGTTTTACACACTGTGGACATAAGCTGCAACCTTTTTGTTGTGCTGTTTGTTTTTTCTTCAGAGGACATTAATTACATACCTAATAAGAATAATAAGAAGAAATAAGAAATACACATTTTGCTATAATGGATGTTTCTTATGGTAAAATAGATTTTTAATCTCAGTGAAGCACTTTCTTGCAAATAGACTTATAACTTCAGTGGCTTTATTTGTAATTTTCTGCAATAGTAAAGATTGTATCGATGCAATTCCACGAAAGGTTGTACATCTAAATCTGGCTTTGCAGGTGTAGACATAGCCTATGTATTTATTATTTTACAGACTTTCATCATATAGATAATGCATAGGAATCTATTTTAATAAATAATACCGTTCCACAGTTTTCATTATTAAACATTTACCATGTCAGATTTATTACTTCTGAAAGTGATTTTCAATGTTTATGTCAACAATGTTATCACTTACACTGATATCTTCAGTCATCAGGAGACAGTTTTCTGGTTCTCATATTTTTCCTCAAATCGCCCAACTTTAAGTGGTACGTGATATAACCAGCAGAGTGAGAGGTTTTTCGCTTTTCCTGCTCTCTGTCCGCTCTCTGAGGACCCCGAGGACTGATGGCAAAAAAAAAAAAACCCAGTCTGGGGGGCGCGGCTCGCAGTTTTGCCGCAGTTCAGGTCTACATGTGCTGTGGAGATTACATTTTGCCTAGCAACATAAATCATAATTCCTCTGCATAATCGGTGCATTTATTGCATTACGAGTGATTTCCCACAGGCACATTCCTATTTTTGCATTTCTCGGGCAATATGCTTATATTTTGCAGTTTGTGCTTAACCCGCAAATAACGTATCCTCTGCCGCCTGGATGCTGGAACTAAGTGCGTGCTTATATTTTGAGTTCCCAAAATGAGGCGTGCATCCTGTGAGCGCAGCATGGTGACATGATCTGTCTGACACGCTGTCTGACTGTTGACCTACTTCCCCCCCATGTGGGTCAAAGCGGAGAGATATGCTCCAACAAAATCGCTTTCCCTGACATTTTTAGTGCTCTCTGATTGTGAGAAAAACACCAGATTTGTTTGTATTAATTCACATAAGGCTCAACTAAAATGGTACAATAAAATATGTACGGCTGCAGGGAGGTACTGCAGTTAACACATCATGCACATCGATGAGAGACTGAGATGTTAATATTGAAATCTTTTTTTTTTCTGCACGCAGATGTTTGGCTTTCATAAGCCAAAAATGTACAGGAGTCTGGACGGCTGCTGCATCTGCCGCGCAAAGTCGTCAAGCTCTCGCTTCACGGACAGTAAGCGCTATGAGAAAGACTTCAGGAGCTGTTTTGGGTAAGAGACACAGCTGAACACGTGTGGTTTGGAGAGAGAGATTACTCTGCCTTAATGCGTAGGCTATAACGTACCTTATTGATTTGAAACATTTCCCCTGTGTCATTTCTTAATAAACTATAATTGTCTTGTCAGATTGAGTGAAACAAGATCTGGAGAAATCTGTAACGCCTGTGTGCTCCTGGTGAAACGATGGAAAAAGCTACCTGTGGGGACCAAGAAGAACTGGAACCATGTGAGTTTGGATCGCTGTACTGTGTAATAATGTGGTTGAGCTATTGTTTGGTCAGCATAAAATACCTGAATTAAGCAAACTCATTCAGTACTAACTGATCCTCTTCTCCATACAGGTTGTTGATGCCAGAGGAGGTCCGAGCCTAAAGATAACTTCCAGGCCCAAGAAGATAAAGTCCATCTCCAAGAAAGGACGGCCGAGCCAGATCAGCAGGCTGCAGAAAGAGCTTAAAAGAAACAGTGAGTTCTGCAGTTATGGCATTCAGGAACATGTTTAATGGCACACACTGGATATTTCAATCACCCCTTCATTGTTCACAATTTGTTCCGCCCCTCAGATTCAGATGCCCACAGCACCACCTCCAGCACCTCCCCGGCTCAGTCTCCGAGCTACAGCAACCTGTCAGACGACGGCTCAGACACTGAGCTCAGCCCAGGATCCAGCCGCTCCCCTGTTTTCTCATTTCTGGACCTCACTTACTGGAAGAGGTAAGTCAGACAGTGAAGCGCTCGCACTGACTCATTACTTAGGATTGATAGCGACAGCTTGCTATTGACACTATGGATTTTCACATGGTCAATATGTCAAGAGGTCAGTGTCTTAAGAAATACTTCACCTCCCAAAATTATCATTTGTATATCAATTATTCACCCCGCGATACCTTGAATTCCTCAACATCGAATGAAAAATCCCAAAACAGAGAAAATTGGTGGGACAAATCACTCTATCATTCTTACTAGTTCAGTTTGGTGCCACCTTCCTCCTGACTAGAGGTTTAATCAGGCAGGGTAATTGAAAACACCCGTGTGGATAGGCAGGTCCTTTTGGGTCAAAAGCTTAAAACTGTCTATCAGGCACTGTATGTCCAGTTGAATAAAGATGGGGACATCATTAAATTACTTTTCTGTTTTTTACCACTTGTGTGTTTGACATATGTATCAATAATAAGGGCTGCTCTCCTTCTTTAAAGGACCACTTTAAGTCTTGCACGGTTTGGCCATTACCTAAACATTACATTTACATTGCTTTACTCAGGAGATCCCCATCTTCTTTTGCAAGACTTCCTTCTCCCACGCACCTGTACACCAAGAGTGCATTTAACAAAGTTCACACTGACTTTAGATATTTGTCAGATTTACATTATCACTTTATTGCACTATTATACAATTGTTTTGGTGTTGCTTCATAAACTAAACTAGATGTGCGTTATGTTTTGTCCAGGCAAAAGGTGTGCTGTGGAATAATCTACAAGGGTCGCTTTGGGGAGGTGCTCATCGACCCCCATTTGTTCAAACCATGCTGTCGCAACAAACAGCGGCAGCAGCAGCAAGAGGAGGAGGAAGAAGAGGAGGAGGATGAAGATGATGAGGAAGAGGTGGAGATACAAGGGGGCCAGGTGGGTGTGGATGTCAGTGGGCATAAATCCCAGGCGGAAGAGGAAGTGAAGGAGACACCAAGGTCTGAGGAAATTGCAGAGCCTGCACAGCTATGTGTTACGGCGGTGATGGGGGATGGCTGGTAAAGTACAAAAACCCGCCTTGCACACATTTCTGAAGAAATCTTGAGGTGCTGTTTTTTTCTCTCAAGCACTTACAGAAAGAAGTGGCCTCAGATTGCCTTCTATCATAAAGCAGCTGAAAATCCTCTGGTCTTCTCCACAATAATGTTGGAGATGTGTGTATTTTGTTTTAATGGTAACTTATGAACAGTTTTTTTCCACTTTGTCTCTTATTTTGTATTTAATAATCATACCATCCTGACGATGGATTATTATCCGTGGTGTTTTTAAACTACTTTAGATGAAATGCTGGAGCTTTTTGCTGGTACATTTTAAAAGATTTCTTTCCAAAACGCAATATACATCCACTTACTCACAGAAAAGTGTGCTACTTGAAATTCATTACTTAACATTTCAAACATACAGCTGAATCCATTCCCAGTGTGGATATTTTATGAGCATACATGTTAAGATGACTAAAATAATGGCATTACTTTTGCTTTCTTTGATAAGAGTAGACGATTCTTTTTTGAAATGGTGGATATCTCGTTTTGGAATGAATGACACTTTACATAGACTGAGCACAGACCTGTACAGTAGCCCTTGTGCTTGTGTTTTTTCACACCAATTCCTATGAAAGAGTTTGTGTTTGTAGACTGTCTCTGTGTGCAAATACGAGTGTGGGTTCCATTTAAATAAGGCCTATTCACAGCTTCAACAGCAAATACACCAGCCTTAATTATGTGTTACAGACAGTGCTAGTGTTAATTCTGGATCGGTATTAAGGAACACAAAGGGACACTATATTTATTGTGGCCTCAGCAACACGTAGTGCATTTTGCATGAATGGCAAGACCACTCATCCAGAAGACCTAATGATCTGATGCATGAGTCTACTAAAATTGCATGGCCTTATATAAACTGTAAATCTTACTTTTATTTTTTGGATCCATTTCTCTGAAGTTTTAACTTATTTTTATATTTAAGAAAAAAAAGTAAAAGTAAAAATAGAAATTTCTTTGCATAATAATACCACATAATACAACAGCAAAACACACAATCGGTCTATAGTCATTCAGCAATATCAATATCAGTGATTCCCATCATTCCTGGGTCAGTGTAGGTAAATAACTTTACACAAGTTGAAATTCTATGCCATTGCCTCTTATATACCACAAATGTGTTGTGATATATAGCCTAATATTACTTTATTTATCAAACGAAAGCCAAAGCACATTGAAATTCACCCAATGTCAAATCAATGCAGGTTTTCTATGGACACTTGTGCTTGTCCGAAGTCATTTTTATGTATGTTTATGGTTAACAGAACACTAATGAAATTTCATACATGTGTTGTTGTAGTCGGGAGCAGAGGGTGTGTAATGTACATAAGGGGTTGGGTGAACCATATGGCTCTTTATATGGGTTTCCATTATTTATTTATTTCATATTTATTTGTATCACTGCATCTCCGCTTAGAAGTGTAATAGTAGGAATTCTTTTCATCTTTAGCTTATACGTAGAATGATTTTGTACTTCAGAAATCGAATGTAATTCTCCCGCAGGCTTTGTTTAACTTTGCGTTGAATTACTGGATGTCAATATTTGTGAAATGTTGTTAAGTATTTATTTACTCATCAGTTGAGTTGCGTGCAACCTAACTTATTCTGTACCATCTCTTTGGATATGTATCATGTAGACTGAAACGAATGATAGATTGCAACCAAACTGTACTTTTCCCCTTTTAGCCTGTAGCTTAAAAATGTTACAGAATTGTAGGATACCTAACTTTAGACTTGCATGTACTGTTGCTATGCATATACTTAGCTTACAAGTTAGATAAAGCGGTTTTGTATTTTTTATAAATCATGTACTTTTTTTACTTGTCCCTTAATAAAAGTAATTTTGTGAGTTTTCTTGAAGTATGGAGTTACTGATTTATTAGAATAAGGTGGGTTGGAATGATGAATGATTTACTTTACTTTACGGTGACTTACTATATCATGTAAGTATTAATGTGTGATGTAAGATTATGTAATATAAGGGAAAGGTAAGATAATTTACATCTCCGAGACAACATACTGCAGACGTCTGATCTGCTCAGTCTTTCCTGGTTTCTACAGGAGATTGTCTTAGGGTTTTATCAATTATAAGAATGATATATACTAGATTCAAAAGGGAGGACTTTGTTCACATGTACCTCACCATACTTACTTTAACTGAGTGCATTATAATCACTGAGATTTAATCAGAAATATGGGTTGTTCAGAAACTTTCAAGGTAACACACATTTTTTATTTCATGCATAAAAAAACAAAACATTTGTGTGTTATGTCAGTTTGAGATAAAGGTTGGTAACTATGTGAAGTAAAAAAGTAGGAAACCTGTTTTGAGTAAAATGTATATAACATCTTATAGGTTTCAGTCTTTGATTCAACTTTTGAACGTTTGACATTTGAGAAATCCCAACAGGAGCAAAGCTGTGGAGTACTTCATTCTCACTACAGGTGCAAACATTTACCCTCTCCTATTTAGGCTTTTTACGTTTTGCAGAAATGTATCGAAACACCGGTTATTATAATAATAATAATATATATATATATATATATTTAAGAGATACAAAATGCATAGGAACCTTATACGTTTTTTCCCTAAGTCACATAATATTGTTAAAGTGATTCATATTTAAAATAATGCCCAAAGGTACATGTCAAGCTATTTCTTTTTACTATTGCAGTATTTGAGTCTGTCCATTATCTGTGCACAGTTGCAATACATTCAAAGCAGCTGATTGTTCATTTTGTAAATCGAGAAGAAAAGTTGATCACTAATTATTTATTCCTCCCTGTCTCTGTACACATATTACTGTATTATTTTAATGCTTATCTGGGCTGATAACAGAAGCAGCCTTTTCAAATTGTACCTCAGACAAATGTTTTTTGGACGATGCAATAAAACTCATGTGCCTCCATGGGATGCTCCACGTTCATAAATAAGGTTAACATATTTCAAAGGCTATTTCTGTTATGAATTAATGTTAGTGTATTTTCAGCTACTAATAATAAATGTAAGAAAAACATCAATTATTATGGATAACATTGCATCGACTTCGAAATGATGTGCTTTGTCATTTATTGTAGGCATTTGCAAAAAATATATTTTCACGCATAGGTTGAACGCGTCCTGTACTTTCGTTGTAATTTTGTTATATAGTTCTAACGTTAGATCTGAATAACAAGGATATAACCAGATGATATTTGTTAATAATGTACATCTGTAATGTGCGCAGTTTTAAATAAAGAAAAGAAAAAGGAAGAAAAATCACCGGAAACGGTGGTCCTATGACAGGAAGTTAAAAAAAACACGGAAGTGCTTTGTTTTTGTTTTACAGCCAGCTGTCAGCTGCACCTTTAGGCTGCAGAAGTCGTTTCAAATCTGACATTCAAACAGCCAGAGGTCCACGCGGGAGAGAGGTAGATCATACACATGTTGTTGCTCCGCTCGGTCGTTTGGCTCCCCAGCTAACGTCAACAGATAAGCAATGGTTCAGCATGCTAACAGGGACTGTTGAATGTTAATAAAGTGCATCATCGTTAAACATGCTGCATTAACATATCACAATTACACTCAACAGTTTGGTTTGACTGCCACCGCAGAAGATGATACGTGTATTCACGTCACTGAATATAACTAGCTGTATCCGCCTGACTAGCTGACTGGCCAGTAGTTTCATGATGAAGCTTTCATTATGGGCTCGTGTTGGTGAGAATATCATATCATACTACTCGCATTTCTAAATAAAGGTTTGTATTTGCAGCATTTTCGGTGATCTTCATCATGGTGGAGCCCACAGCCTCTGGTGTGTTCTGTAACAGGATGCTGAGCATGGTCAACTCTGAGGATGTTAACGCCATCATCCAGGCTCAGAGACACATGTGAGTGTCTTGGTGTGATTGGTCTGTTTAGCTTCATGTGGCGTTTCTGCTTCTTCGCACTGCTAAATATTAAATGGGTGTGCTGTGTGGCATAGGTCAAGTCACTTGCATTTGGCAGTGATGCTGAGATCTGCCTTGTTCTGTGTTGTAAAACTTGCTCCTGAAGATAATTGTTTCTTTGCTGAATAATTGTGAAAACAGGCTTGACCGCTTTGAGAAAACCAATGAAATGTTGATCAACTTCAACGGGCTGTCTAACGTGCGACTGCAGCAGATGAATGATCGCTTCCTACTCCACACTCGCACCCTTGTGGAGATGAAGAAAGATCTGGACAGCGTGTTTAGGAGGATAAGGTAAGTCACTAGTCCCCACCCCCAGTGTAAACCCATACATATACACACATACTCAACCTCTGATTATTGACCACCTCTGCTTCTCCAGGACACTAAAAGGGAAGATTGCTAAGCAGTACCCAGAGGCTTTCAGCAGTGAGTTAGCATTTTTGTTCTATACCTCATTTTATAACCACAGTCAACTTCCGTAAAACAGCTTGACTAAGATATTTCTCTTTGTCTGGCAGATATTCAGGAATCACCCGTCCTGGAGGACGACGATGATGAGTTTGACCCAGTTCCCCCCAGTGTTGCCACAACAATTACAACAGCCACCTCGGAGCACAGCACAGAGTCCTGTGACACAAGTCCAGATGTGATCTCACCCACTTTGAGCAGATGCTCTGAAGATCTCTCTCAAGAGCCGCCTGACACGCCCACCTCCGATGTCCTAGAGACAGCCGTCCTACAGGACGAGGGTCCGGACTCTGTGCCTGCAGAATAGAGCGAGCAGTATGTGAATGGATTTCAGCCTCTTGAGCTTTGACCTTAAAACTATTTTAGCAGGAGGTCATGTTGTACATTTGAGTTTGTGTTGGCATCTACAATATCTGCTGACTTTTCCAGTCATCATCTGTTGGGAAGAGCGTCACAACCTTGATGTTAGATGTGGCTATGAACTATCGTTGAGGATGGATTTTTGTTGGCATGCTTATTTGTCTTATGGCTACACAGCACTAAAATAATGCAGATACAACTTGAAGTTATATAGTATCTCACTATACATGTATATATCTTTAGTACTGACAGTACATCTAAAAAAAAAAAAGCCCTCACTCGTGATTAGAAGAAAAAATGTTTTTGTGGTTTGAGATGCACTCCTGACTGAAAGAAGAAATTTCTCAATGTCTCATGATTTATGTTACTTGAAAGACACAAAATGTAATGATATTCTCAATTTAAACAATTGTAGTTGGGGTTTGCAAGTAGTTACTACTGTTGTCATACTATTAGAATAGTATTGTTTGCTGCATTATTATTCTATGGGCCCCTTTTTAAGACTGGGAAATACGTTTGTTAATGCATTCATGAATGTTTTCAGCAGCATTTAAGATGGTGCTTTACCAATCCCTAACACGAGATTCTCTTTTTGTTAGCCAGGAATAATTTTAATTGTCAGTGATTCAGCAAACTATTTAAGGACACATGAGTAGGGCAGAGGCTCTTTGATATGAGAGCTGGAATTCAGGCTGTGTGAGTGGAGGATCCAACCACCCCTTGCTCCCCATTAAGGTGCAGTTTTGGTGTAAAAGGGAAAGTCCATTTTAAAATGTGCTTCATCTGTTATTTATGTCATATTTTTACATCTCAGTTTTAATTTGTGGATTTGAAAAAAATGTCTCCTGAGTCCTTGAAAAGCAGAGAGGCAGAGTAGAGTGATCGAACATTAAAGCTGCTCTGTAATAATGTAATAATATTAATTGTATTGACTCTTCTATCCAAAATCAATGGAATAACATAAATTCATCTATGAGATTTGGGATTGTGTGTTGAAAAATGCTTTTGGCTTAAGTATATGAACAACATCTTTGACACTCAGGATTTATGTAATATGTTGAGAGTCAGTTCAGTTTATGTTCAATATTGACCCCATGCAATAGGGGGCCTCTGAATATGTTAAAAGAATAAGACCTTATCTGCTAGGGCATCATCTCCTAATCCGTCCATGTAGTATTCCAGCATACTGTACTGTACGCAAAGAACAGAGTAAATGAGGGCCAGGCAGATTATTTTTTTTCATCAAGTCCCCCAGCTGGTTAATCTGAGCAAGGCAAACACTAATGTGTCTACAACTATGCACCATATGAGCATAATATCACCTGAAATATTTAAGGTAGTAAAAACTACATTTTGACACAAGGGCCCTTCTACCAGATGTGGCCTTGACATTGAGTAGGAGTTGCACCTTAATGGTCATTAGCAACCAAATGTGCAAATATTCAAATGATACAGTCCTTTATTAATAATATTAACAGTGCCATAAAGACAACCTAGGGCTTTTGGGACCATGGGGCAGGCCTGCTTTGCCCAGTTGGTAATCCAGTCCTAGCTAGATCAAAAGCTTTTACTAGCTTGTGGCAGTGGTGGAAAGTAACTAAGCACATTGACTCAAGAACTGTGCTTGAGTACAATTTTCAGGTAATTGTACTTTACTTCCATTTTATTCTACATTATACTTCTATTCCACTACAATTTGGAAGCAAATATTGTACATTTTACTCCACTACATTTATTTGACATTAATTACTAGTAAACCTAATTTGTAGGTTCATATTATTAATACAAAAATAAATATCAATATGAATATGATGTATTAGCATGGATTAAGCCACCTGGCAGTATAAAAAGTAATTAAGGTTAGTAATTAGAATCCAGATATAATATATATTATTCCAAAAAGGGCCATTCTGCATAATGAGTATTTGTACTTTTGGTACATGAAGTATATTTTGATGCTAGTACTTTAACCTAAGTAAAAGAATAAATGCAGGACTTTTGTAAATTGTAACAGAATATTCTTACACTGGTATTAGTTTAGCCTACTACTTGTAATGTCTGCGTACTTCTTCCACCACTGGCTAGTGGCAACTATAGCTTGCATAGCACCAAACTATTCATATATAATAGTATAGTTTTAAATCTTATTAATATCATATTCCAACGTTTTAAACCATATTTTAACTATGAAATGCGTGTTTGTGACTTGACCGACGGTTGGCGTTAGCCACCGCCAGAGGGCGCTAAGTTTAAATGGGAGCAGTTTTTATTCAGACGATGGGGTCAAACGACACAGTAGCTAGCTAGTCCACAACACACCTAACGTTACTACAGGTAACTTACTTCGCGTTTGGGGATTTCTTGCTGTTTCACTGTGAAAAGAAGAACTTTAACAGTGGACTGGGCTCACTAAAATAAAATAACGACTATTCTTTCACGTAGACCAGCCGCCCGTAGTCATGTTTTAGCCGGCTAGCTTTCCAGCTGAACTCACGTTAACTGTTAGCTCGGTTGCTAACAGCTGTCATGTCGTACGTCAGCACAGAGAAGACAGACTGAACATTCCTCAACGGTCGTCACGCAAAACAACTAACGCTAACTAACTAACTAGCTAGCTGCTAAAAACTAACCCACTTTATGAGGGAGTCACCTGAAGCTGCACCACTGCTGCACCACTGCGGCTCCTAACATGAGGAGACTGACCAAGAAGAAGGCTCTGACTCTGGTGAAGGAGTTGGACGCTTTCCCCAAAGTTCCCGAGAGCTATGTGGAGGCCACAGCCAGCGGTGGGACAGGTAACCACAGAGACTACACAGCCACATGTAGCCTTCATCTGCCACATAATGTTCCCCCACTTAAAGGGCTGATACCACACTGTGAACACACTCCACTACAAGTAACAGTCCTGCATTCAAAACCTATTATCCTAGTATACCTAGTATCTTAAGTATTCTCTGCAAAATGTACTTAAAGTATGAAAGGATACTTCCGCAGTGTTTAACTGTTTATAATGTTTTTTGATTAATAGTACTGCTGCATGAATGTGTATGTTGCATTTGACTATTTTACTGCTGTAGATGTATATGGATCTACTTATTATAACTCCTTTTATATACTGTTGGGTAGTTTAATCTACAGCAGTGCATTATACTCTATAACAGCTATAAGAACCAGGTATCTCTAAACAGCCCTGTTTTTAGCTTTGTGACGATGCATTTTTCAAGTAGCTTTTCAAATAGTTTATTTATCTTAAGAAGTAGGGGAGTTTTCTCAACCCATAAAATAACACTTCATCCTTCAGTGTGTCACAAACATTCAAAATCAGGTAATTTGGAAATGCATGGTTTTCACTGGACAGGAAGGGGATGAAAACTGTAATGTGAAAAGTAACTAAAGCTGTCAGATAAATGTAGTGAAGTAAAAAGTACATCATTTACTTCTGAGGTGTAGTGGAGTACAAGTATAAATCTGTGGAAAAATAAAAAGTACAGTACTTGTGTAAAAGTACTTAGTTACATTCTTACACTGCAAGGGAGTAACTTTAATTTGAAAGTGACTCATTTTGATACTCTCTCCAGTGTCTCTGATAGCGTTCACTCTCATGGCTGTCCTCGCCTTCCTGGAGTTCTTTGTGTACACAAACACATGGATGAAGTACGAGTACGAGGTGGACAAAGACTTCAGCAGGTGAGAGATGAAGAAGTGCTTATTGTTGTGATGATTGTTCTTCAACCTTGTAGTCTTTGCGGAGTATGTTTCCTAACTGTATCTGCTCTTCACTTACAGTAAGCTGAGGATAAATGTTGACATTACAGTGGCCATGAGATGCCAATGTAAGTACAAAACAAAAGTATCTTTTTAATTGTATTTCAGATCTAGAAAAATGACTCATTCCTATTTGGATGGGAAAGGTATCATGGATGTTTTTAATTTGAATACAGATATAGGTGCAGATGTCCTGGATCTGGCAGAGAACATGGTTGCTTCTGATGGCTTAAAATATGAACCAGTGAGTATGAGCGCCTTCAGTGTGCACAGTTTATTTATTGTATTGTAAAAATAGAATAAGAAAAAGTATTTTCTTTGTGTAACGGTGGTAAAGTTCATTTATGCTCGTCCGACAATTTGTCTTTTGTCACATTTTAGGTCAACTTCGAGCTCTCGCCAGAGCAAAGATTATGGCACATGTAAGAAGTTTTTAACTTGCATTACAATTGCACCTCTCAACATCTATTTATGAACACTCCCTAAAGGAATACAGTGGCATTTCATTTATGTTATTGACATTACATTTAAGATTCAGTTGTCATTTAGTGGCAAAAAACATCATAGTCCCTGGTCATCATACAGTATTAATATAGACTATTGGTAACAATGTCAGAAGGTAAAGCAGTAAATTAATTTCACCTGATTTGTTGAGAGCAAGCAAGCCAGTTGAAGGGTATGTGATGAAACCCTATTTTTCTCAAATTTAAAATGCTGTTTCCTCCATTGAATTGGTTTTTGTTTCATAAATTGTTCCGTCTCTCTCTGTCAGGACTTTACTGCACATCCAGGAGCGTCTGAGGGTGGAGCACGCTCTCCAGGATGTGCACTTCAAGGCTGCAATAAGAACAGCTCCTCCCGCGCAGCCTCAAAGGTACAGGATCCTAAAGAAAAGCTGAAGTTGAAATTGTGATTACAAAGATAAACAAGGAAGTGTTAGAACCAACCATACATTGTGTTAAATATATTCCCTCCCCATTGTGTTGCTTCTTTTCCCCCATAGTGAGGACAGTCCCACTTCCCTTACTGCCTGCAGGATACATGGACACCTGTATGTCAACAAGGTGGCAGGGAATTTCCACGTTACTGTTGGCAAGTATGTATCTACATAGCTATAAAATATAAAGATTAAACATTTTGCAGAGGCTGACCTCTGACCTTTTCGTCCCTGCACAGGTCCATCCCGCATCCCAGAGGCCATGCCCATCTAGCTGCACTCGTCAGCCATGACAGTGAGTTCACTATCTTTGTGACAAAACTTGTTGCAGTTATAAATACTTTATGTATGTTCTAACACGATGGCGATGATATTCACTCTGGGCAGTAAAGGTTGTGGTGGTTGTGACACATGAAATAAAGCAGTTGTATTTACTTGATGATGATTACTAATTGTTTGTACTTGACGTTGTGTCGCAGCTTATAATTTCTCTCACCGGATTGACCACCTGTCCTTTGGAGAAGTGATTCCTGGGATCATCAGCCCTCTGGATGGCACAGAGAAAGTCTCCGCTGAATGTGCGTCTGTGTTGTCAAACATTAATCCCTTTTTATTGCAATTTATGTATTTTCACTGAGCTAACAGATATTTTTGGTTATTATCACCAGCTAACCACATGTTTCAGTACTTCATCACCATTGTGCCCACCAAACTCAACACCTACAAGATCTCTGCAGAAACTCACCAGTACTCAGTCACTGAGCGGGTAGGTTTACATTTTGTACAATTTTGTATATTTGTGCAGCATTCTATGTATCGGTATGGTGAATATGTTTGTATTCCTCTTCATGCTCTGCAGGAAAGAGTGATAAACCATGCTACAGGGAGCCATGGAGTCTCGGGGATCTTCATGAAATACGATATTAGCTCACTAATGGTCAAAGTCACGGAGCAGCACATGCCTCTCTGGCAGTTTCTAGTCAGACTCTGTGGCATCATTGGAGGCATTTTCTCTACAACAGGTAGATAAACTCTCTCACTGAAACACATTGTAGTGCGCCAGATGCATATTTAAACAGGGTTCCTACAGAGCCTTAAAGGGTCTTGAAAAGGCATTAAATTCAAAAGTCTAAAAAAACAAAAATGCTAACAACATGGGAAGTAGGATTTTATGAATTGTTTCTTTTCTGATCTATGCCTTTCGCATTAAAGTCACGCATCCAGATTGTGGAAAAATTGTGTTTAAAATGTCTTAAATCTAATTTTCCTTACGCTGTAGGAAACCCTGTTAAAGGAACACACTGGAGCTTTATCATGTTTTAGCACTTACTTTAAATACTGACTTTTAAATTGCTGCTGCTAATTTTTAGATTGCTTTCCTGGCCTCCGGGCAGACATTGGGTGCTTTAAATGTATAATGTATTATTAGTCAGAGAGGACATTTATTTGGCCTTGTTTATATTTTAGTCAAGTTATTCTTGCACAGTAATGCAGTTGTGTCCAAGGACCATCTTTAAATCTTTAACCAATTAAAATCTACACAATATGTCGTTAATGAGCTCACATCAGGCATCACTGCATGTGTGCTCCTTTTAAAGGTACATGCCCAAAACCCCATTGGTTTACCATGTACAGCAGGATGAATTTGACTGTTATCCAATCTTGTCATCTACTCCAGCAAATCATCTTTTTAAAACTAAATTGTCAGGAGTTTTCACAGAATGATTAAAGGTAATGGGAGTAGATGATGAATGTATTATCATTAACTGTCCCATAGATGATGGAGTTTCTGGCAAGCTCTGAGTTTAAATTGCTGAGGGATAATTTTGCTTTTGAAGGTAGAGAGTCAGTCTTAACAGACTGGAATTAAACAGCCTGCAAAAAGACAAAAATCATCCTTTATGAATTATTTATTTATGGATGGATGTGAACAGTGAAGCATTCGTTTATAAAAACACTTGAAATGTTATTTTCACTTCCGCTAAACCCTCATGAGCATCAGTAAGTTGGATCTTTTTCTCACTTGCAGGCATGCTCCATGGTGTGATAGGATTCTTGGTTGATGTTGTTTGCTGCCGTTTCCAAATGGGAATCTACAGACATCTAAAGGTAAGCCAATAACATGAGCACTAACTTTATAGATACTATTATTTTTCAATTGAAATATAACTCAAGGTTTTTTGGAAAATGGCAATTGTACCATTTACTTTTTTTATTGTTATCATTATACATGTTTCTGTTCTTCTTTCTCAGGAGGCTCCTCTGGATGAGCAGACAAATGGTGAAACCTCAATTGCCACAGAAAATGACGCTCAATCATGAGTCCCTACGACTCGGCCGTCTGCTTACCATCTCTGCCTAACACACCAAACAGCGACGAGATGCTGGGAACATGTTTACAATTTGTTTTATTATGGAATATGTCCCTGCTTTGTTCAGAAATGTGTAAATATTTGTATAATTTCTTTACATTTTTTATTGAGTGAGTGCAAAATGAAGACATGACTGTTCATCCACCTGTGAAGGAGTATAATCAATACCTCCACTAATTATCTGTCACTTTCACTGGAAAGCTGCACCATGCAGGAGGACTGAATAGCAGTCTCACCACTAGATATTTACATCATTATTGTGGCCCTGACTTCATTGAAAATATTGCACTTGCACACGTTTCACTTCATTTGGCTAATCAGACCTGTGCTCAGGGTTCTGTGGTGGAGTGTAAGCTTCATGGACAGATAGATGTTTTACCAGAATTAACATTGGTTCTGATTCTTTAATGTAGAAAAGACGCATTATCAGCTACAATAAAGAAAAGACCTGTGAGTGTGCTGGGCTGCTAAAGGGGGATTGTGTGAAAAGAATACAAGGGTTTTAAATTGTTCCTCAAGTGTGCCTGTATATAAATACTTGTTGCAAATACGAGGCTGATTTGTTAAACAAAATCCACTTTCAACTTGATGTGGACCCATTATTAATATTAAGCATTGTTTTTGTTAGTCTCACCTCGGGCTTTTGTTATCGACTATTATTTTGATTAATCAACTAATCGTTTAGTCTATAAAATATCCCAAAAACTGTTAAGTCTTCATATGTCTTGTTTTGTCCATCCAAAAATATTCAATCAGCAAACCTTCACATTTAAGATCACCGATTATCAAAATTGTTGCTGATTAGTTGATCGATTGCTCTAGTCTCACTATTGCGGTTACAAGTAAAACAATCAATACAAATGAATATTTTACACCATGTCAAGAGTTTATTTGACAGTATTTCAGAATATCTTTCAGTAAACAAGTTTTTTGTTTTTTAGCAAAATGTAATATATCAGTACTGTCGCATTTCATAAAAATAGTTGTTCACGTCTTTGAAACTACAGTATCAATGATACAGTAAACCATATTTGTAGGAATACAGCTGTACAAGGTGAATAATACACAATTAACACTACACAGTTATACTTCATCTCAATGGGGGTTTATGAACGTGCCATCCTTCACAGGTTCCAATAAAGCAGTTTTTTGTTTTTGTATACAAAATCACTCACAGCAGGCAGGGGGACGGCCTGGACGGAGACAGAGGGCTGGATGAAATATTCTTTCACCTTTTCTGAACTTTGACATTTGTACATACAGTCAACACATTTCTACAGCCTAATGGCATGTTGTCATGCTCCTCGATAACATGTTTACCAGTTTATTAAATGAAATACAGCTGTATTCAGCTATTCAGGTCTTACTAGTGTCCCAGTCTGCAGGTGCATTGTCTTGCAAAAAGCAGTTAACCAGTTAGGCCTACACCAGTTTACATGTACAGCTCTGATGTACCATCGTGCTGCATTCAGCCAAATTGTCACAATGCATTGTGATTCTTTTTTAAACTCATCTGGCCCTCCAGTACTCAAAGCTCTGGTGAATCATTTTTGATGAGAGCAAACATCTTGTTGGGAGAAATGGATGATATCAAAATGGATAATGGATCGTGAGGATAGTGACTTAATCTCTTCATCTCGTGTGTCTCGGTTTAATAGCAGCATGCCTCCACTCTGCCAGTATCAAAACTTTGTGATTGAACACACGTTTCATAGGTCATCTAAAGTCTTGGGTTCAGATTCAGCGAGCATTGCTTCTGCCTGCAACAATGCAAACTTAACTCGTTTCCTTTACAGAATATACAAATAAAGCTGAAATGAGACTCGTCTGAAACAACAGAAACCATGACGATGTCGGATAAACGTTCACGGCTCTCCCAGACGACTCTAAGAAGAGGATGTAATGCTACAGGCTACATTGTATCCCCTTTTAAGCACTAGGGGACAAGGGCAATCATTGACATTGATAAGAGTGCATCAAGATAACTATATATATACTGCTTGGTGTTAAGTCAGAAGAAAACAGGCCCCACAACTCAACAGTTTGCTGATATGTGTGCATGGTCATTAATATCTGTTTTGCATTCAGTTCCCAAAACAAATCACAACGGCAACAGCTCTGCATTAGTTTTGAGTAAGGCACTCCGCCCCACCTCATAACCATCGGCCTCCTCTTCCCCACACCGATGCCCCTCTCCCACAGTGATGTGGTACACTTAGCACAGTAAAAGGCATAGAAATGGGAACTATAGACTGGACAAAGTTTTTCCGTTGAGCAATAAATGAATACGACACGGCTCATAATTCTGCACAATGACTGCATGGTTGACTTGTGATCAAGTTGTGTACATAACTCAGAACAGTATTATGAGTTCTTACTAAGCCAACTGTTTTCAGTCACTCAAAAGTTCAATATGATGGAAAAAAAAAAAGATTTTCTTTTTGTCTCACATGAGTACCTACTGGTCAGCTCCACAGAGGATATCCTCTCTATATTCTACCTCTAGACATGTGAGTCCTTGTATAAAGACATGGTGGTTTATATCCATGCACACTGGTTTTGGTGACTTGCACAGTCTTTGATATGTAGTAATAGACGAGGCCATGGAAATAGTGATCCTAAAATACTGTCCTGGTGGTTTTTTCTCTTTTCTTTACAATGTATCTAACTACAACACTGCCTCAAAAACACCAACAGGTATGTTTTTGAGATTACCAAATGTACATATTTTTCACATCTTTACATTTACAGTATATGATATATTGGTAGGCATGTGAGCTCTAACATATGTCGGGTTAACCAGGCTGTCACTTGGGTCAATGCCATGTCCTCCAGGAGTGTCAGTGTCACTGCCTCCCTCTGACAGATTTGTAGTCTCACTCTTCACCCACTGCACAGAGAAAATGGAGCAAAAGTAAATCTCTTGGATGTACTTATGTCTCTGTCCTGCGAGGAACCTTGCTCCATCTGAGGTTACGTTGCACTAACCAATCTGAGCCAGATAAGGTCGAGCAGTTAAAGGTACAGGTCGAAAGCACAGCTCCACTCTGAATCAGACATTGTTGCTCCATCTGTGACCAGAACATTAACTGTCTCACCTGAGGGTCCAAAATGCCTACATATTGAGTAGTCTCCATCAGGTTTATACTGTATGTTACAATAGCTGTGAAAGTTCCTCTGTTTTTTAAGGTGGTGGGTGTAATAATTATCTCATAAGAACAAATGAAACATAAAATATGATCTTAGAAGTAGATGTAGAAGAAAACAGGACAGAAAGAGAGGGTTAGGGAGATTTACTGCTTTTCTCAGACATCCGATGATGAACTGATTGAGGAGCCAGACAGTGTGATCCGGTCCAAACCAGCGAGATCCATTCTACCTGCTTACTGTGGAGGTCCAGGACCTCAGGGTGCCAGGCAGTTTGTCAGACCCAGAGACGTTCCAGGGCCCAGGGGAGGCCGCTGCGCTCCTCGCAGGAGGATCTTCTATGGTTTTAGAGGGGCAGCAGAGCCCACTGTGGCCACTGGTCTTCTCATCTTCTCTGGGGAACAGACCTCTGGACACCAGCCTCTCCTGGAGGCTGACATGTCCATCTCCACCGCCGAGAGAGGCTCCATTCAAATTCACACTCACATATGGGTCCCAGGGCCAGAAAGTGCTCATTGCCTGTGTATGCAGGCCCTTTCTCTCACAGCAGGGGGAGCAAGTCTCCCTCTGCCTCTGCTCTCTTCTTTCAACAGACCTCCCCAGGACAGCTTTGGGAGGCAAAGCCCGAGGCTGTCTGTCGCAGTCCACCTCACCAGACCCCTGAGGGGTTCCCTGGCCCCTGATGATGCACTTCTGCTGGGTGGACCTGCCACCTGTAGCCCCTCTAATGGAGCTGTGGTCTGTCAGCTGTGGAGCTTTGTCTGCCATGCACACTGTGGCCTCTAGAGGGAGCTGATGAGGGGAGTCTGGGGCTGAGGCTGGATGGGATGAGAGCAATGGATTCGGGTAGGGTTCGAGGGTCACTTCCTGCAGGGCAGAGTGGGCTGTAGAAAAGGAATCCCAGGGGCCGGCACAGTCTGTCAGGGAAGACGAAAACACGCTCAGGTGGACTGAGATAAAAGCAGAGTGGCACACAGCAGCATGCACATGCACACAGAGAGAATGAGGAGAGGAAGAAAAGCAGAGAAAGAAGGAAGTACACAATAATAAAAGTAAACATCTCACCCTAATATAATATCAGGCAAACCTGCATGCAAATGTGTGTGAGGAGCACACACCTGACCATGTAGGCCTCTGCCACAACACACATGTGGGACAGGATTCATTCAGTGCTTGAAAACAATGAGCACATTTGTAGTTGTGTGACAGACCGATCCAGAGCTGATTGATTTCACACAGTCTACTTCACAGCCCTCTTCAGGATGATACAATTTCATCTGGAGGGTCACTTCAAACCATATTGCTCTCTTACTACATCACGCAGAAGCACCGGCAGACACACACACAGATTCACACGGCTGCTATTTTACCATGCATAAACTCATGATCATGCATACATGAATGCATGCCGAGAGCACAGCTACACTGCACACAGATTAATCATTATGAAGAGAGACGTGCAGTTTTTCACAAACCGTGTCTTTAGAGTGGCCCATTAGGAAGAAATAGGGGGAGCTTAGTGTGTCACCTTTCATGCACATGGAGAGGTTGGAAGGTACCATTCCTGAGGGAAGGCAAGTAAAAGCCTATACCAATCATTACAACACAAGAAGGCTAAAGAGTAGGTTGTTATTCTACTGTTTGATTAAAGCAGTTTGTCACATGAAGATGACAGTATAGAAGACTGCTGAGTGAGGAGTAAAATGCAGAAAGATATTAATGCATGTTAAAACATGTAGCATTTGCAGAACAACAGCCATTCTGGTTAAAAAACAGTAATGTTGAACCTCAAACAATGAATCTCTATTATGAAAGTGAGAAGAGATCAGAGACTAAGGAGAGAGATAGAGTAGAAAGAGTTTAGAGACTTTACTTTGTGCCAGGAGAACCCACCATATTCTGGCACTTGCCCCGTGCCTCGCTTTAGCAGCAGCCTGACCCGCCTGCCTCCCGCCTTGATGAGTTCAATGGCGCGGGCGTGAGTCATGTCCCGGGTGCTGTCCCCGTTAATCTCTATGATCTGATCTCCTACCTGGAGGAGACACACAGAGCGTAGGGTCGATTTCTGTCAGCTTGTGTTTATCCACGGAAAGTTGACTTTTCTAAACAACTGTAGTCTTCTGCTGGTGGGTAGCTCCACTGGAGCAACTGGGGAATAAGTGCTGTTGAGTGCCTTGTTCGAGTGCACCTCAACAGGAATTGTTATGGGTGAGCCGAGGATTACACAGTGAGTTGACATGCACTTAGACTTACTCGGTTTCACCCTTTCCTAACCTTTAAGCTATTCCTGCCCCGTGAAGAAGATGGGGCAGACAGCAAAGTACAGATTTGAATTAACAAAAGGAGTGAAAGATAATAAGCATGAGCAACTGCAGTGCCATCTTTTTGGCAAAAATCTGTGCAATTTTAAACCATCTGTCAATTGTGTGAAATAAACACATACAAGGACATTTTTGATATTATTTTAGATGGATGTCAAGATGGACAACACTGGCATTTTGCTGCTTCTCAGTGCACATCTGTGACTGGATTCATTTCTGCATTTCTTCAACATAACAACAGTTTTCACTGACAGCAATTCCAATTATCTCCCAAAGAGCTTTTCAACTTTGTCATCTCACCCTCATCCTTCCATTACGTATGGCAGGACCATCTTCAGCAAGGCGCAACACAAATAGGTCCATCTTGTACTCTCTGCCCCCGCGGATACTAAAGCCAAAACCTTTTGCACTTTTCTCCAGCTCCACTGTGAAGTAATCATAGTCCTGCAGAAATATAATAGAAAAGTTGCAACAAACACACCGCAAATAACAGTGTATTATTCCGAAAACAAAGATTACCAACACCATCTCCACAGTGTGGTGGCAAAACTGCATGAATGAAATGAATATGTACAACCTCGTGTCAACTCGAGCAGATGGTTCTTGGTCTCGCTGTACCTGTGGTCTGAAGTCAGGAGGCAACCCCAGAGGGAACTGTGCAGCTGCAGGGTGCTGTCTGAAGTCCAGCAGACCAGGCGGGTGTCTGTAGTCCAGCGTCGGTGGCTGTCGATAATCAGTAACTGGTGGGTGACGATAGTCTACTGGAGGTTGCCTGTAATCAGTGAATGGAGGATGGCGGAAGTCAGGTTTGACATCCTGTCTGGCTTTTACCTCTGACCTGTGAGGAGAGAGAAATCAACAAAATCAGAGGAGAAGTTTGTGGCCTGATGGAGAGAGCATTGTTTTGAAGAAGCATTAGAGGGACAGTTCACCCCAAAATCAAAAATACGCATTTTTCCTCTTACCTTTAGTGCTATTTATCAATCTAGATTGTTTTGGTACGAGTTGCCCAGTGTTGGAGTAATCGGCCGGAGAGATGTCTGCCTTCTCTCGAATACAACGGAACTAGACGGCACTCGGCTTGTGGTGCTCAAAGCGCCAAAACAAAATACATTTAAAAAACTTAACACAATGTTTCTTTCCAGAAATCATGACCCAGTTACTCAAGATAATCTACATACCTTGTTGAGAACAGTATCATGTAGAAACTATTTTCTTTTTCCGAACTACACCCGTTAACCGTATCACCGTACAGGAGGAAGCGTGCATCTACTCATGGACTTTTTAGAAGGAGGTGTCCGACTGAACACAACCCCACATGTCCATTTGTGTCTTCTAATGTGAGAGTGGACAGTGTCCCAAACCATGTAGATTTAAGCAACATTTGAGCTACGTTTGCTGTATCAGGATTACGGAGCGTGTGCAGCTAAGGAGGCTCACCACAAATAGGATGGAAATATCACTCATTGTTTTGAAACTTTTATAAAGCTCCCACTTGTAAAATGGGCATAAATCCACAGCTCTGGGAGTGCTGCTCTTGATCTGAGACTCACATGCACACACACCCATCCATGCACGCACTCACACTGCCATAGTTTTGACATGGAAAAAGGCCTGATCGCCGGGTTCCTGCATTATAGAAGAGATACCTTAAAGTAAATTATTCACTGGCACTGTAAGAGTGGTGTTATGCAACAAAGTAGAAACCAGCCTAAGAGTCTGACTGGGACAAAAGTAGTCTGCAGTCACAGGTTTTATCCTCAACTTACTGACATACAAACCGAGGATGGCCCACACGTACCTATATACACAGTTTGATACCTTTGAAAACTTGCTTCTGCTTCTTTCAGGCCTTCTCTGTGCAGTCACCAAGACACACTACGCTTAAACCCACAATATGTCATTCTTTCTGCCACTAAGGGTCTCTCAATCAAAACTACAACAAAAGAAAGAGTTGAGGTAACGTGGGATCATGGGAGTTTGTCATTGCAGTCAGCTTCTCCTGGTTAGGATTCCTTCATTGTTCATCGTTCAGGACGTTTTTACCATAAGACAAATGATCTGCTCAGCTTGTTTCTCTAATAACTCAAGATACAAACGTCCTTTGATCCTTTAAAAATATATAGTTAAAAACGAAGAAGATCGAAAAACTGTATCTTAAAAATGTGGCTTAAAACGGGATAACAACTACATTTCTGACATATTCTGGCAGACAACTACAATGCTAACGCATACACAAGAGGGATAAGTTGCTATCACAGGCGACCAAATCAGAACAACTTTTTAAAAAAATATTTTAATGCGAAAATGATACATATTGTACCTTTAAAGAATCTTACAAATCGCTGCTGAGTACAAACAAGAACATCTGTCTTACCTGCCGTCGTGGAGGTAGAGCTGTGGAGGGGGGCCAGAGGGCTGGGTGACCGGGCTCTGCTGGGTTCCAGGCGGTGCAGGCTGGGAGGCTGCTGGTGCAGGAGGGCCACTCACTGTTTGGCTTGTCTGAGCTGGTGTCTGGCCAGGCTGGGCAGGTATCTGACCTGTCTGAATGGTCGTTTGGCCGGGCTGGCTGCCTCCTTGGCCGGGCTGGCTACCTCCTTGGCCGGGCTGAGCTACAGGGCTGGGCTGGGTCTGGGGGCTGTGTTTCTGGGTCATGGGGCTCTGCTTCTCTGAGCTGGGGCCAGAATGGGATCCTGTGATGGACAGAAGGTGAGAAAAGATTTTACCTGTTTGGAAAATGACAAACT
Organism: Bovichtus diacanthus; assembly: GCA_943590825.1. Taxonomy (NCBI): domain Eukaryota; kingdom Metazoa; phylum Chordata; class Actinopteri; order Perciformes; family Bovichtidae; genus Bovichtus; species Bovichtus diacanthus. The sequence continues at coordinate 12,837,874 of CALSBV010012175.1, forward strand.
TTGAAGAGAGGGATATAGAAAAAATACTGAATTATCTGCTGTATAACCTGAAAGGGCCTTGTAACCTTTTGCTTGTTATAATGATCAAAATTAGAAGAATCAAAAATGTCTCAATGTCTCAGATGAGGCTGTGGTTCTGGCTGAAATGTCAAGATTATGTTCAAGCGTCACAATAACCAGAGAACACTACTCCTCCTAACATTGTGCTCCCTGCAGGCTTACTATATGTGAACCTGCCTTTTTACTTCAGAAGACTGATGCATTTTGTGTTTCCTTGGCCAAGTAAAATAAAAATATATTAATATAAGACAAAGCAGACTGACTAAAGAGACTTTTCTTCTATAAGGGTAAAACTAAACACAGCTTGTTTAGTTTTACCCTTATAGAAGAAAAGTCTCTTTAAAAGTCTCTCAAACAAATTGAAGAATCAAAATTAGTTTTCATGTCACACACAAACACTCACCCTCCTCTGGTATGATGTGCAGTGTGACTGTTAGCCCAGCATCTTTAATGAGCTTGACAATGTCTGCGTGCGGCATGCTGATGATGGACTGTCCATTCACAGCCAGGATCCGGTCCCCCACCTTCAGCTTCCCACATCGGTCCGCAGGGCTGCCCTCGATGATACGTCCTATTTTATGGGGCACCGCTGGAAACGGGCATAACAAGGTGGTTGTCAATGGCAATTTTGAAGAAAGATGTTGAAACAGCACTGATAAAACACAATTTTGAAGTGGAGAGAATAACATTCAGAATTGTATTACCACATGAGCCTCGCCTGGCATGAAACAGTTTCAAACAGTGAAGCCACTTTTTGAAATTACAGTTCCAAATAATGTTATTCCTTATTTAGCAATGGCACTACACAGAAACACTGACATTGTTTAAATCTGCTAAGAAATGTAATTTAAAAAAATCTTCTATTCCTATATTCCTATTCCTATATCTTCTATAAAATCACTATTTTATGACAATAACATCTTAACAAGACGTGTTTTAGGTAGAAAAGATGGAAAAATACAGAAACCTGAAAATCTGAATATGAAACATTTCTAGCAGAGAAAATCATAAGGGACTGTTGAACATGCACATTTACATCCTGAACTAATGTTTGATATTATAATGACTACTGTACACTAGACCCACATTTGGGGTTTGCATAATCCATATTCAGGTGTATGCAGAAACTTAGAGGAGGATATATTCATATACAATTCTTCAGTGTGCAATCAGACCACGCTGGTTCAATTTACTGTAACCATACGTTAAATAAAGCCATTTAAGACTTTTAAAGTCTCTTTTAATATTAAGATGGCAAGACATTAAGACCAATTTAAGACCAAAATAAAAAAGCAAAACTTAAAAAACAAGTCAATTTCAGTTTGACCCCAGCTAATAAAAGTATTGGATGGGATAAGAAATACCACTCAAGCAAACTAATTGTTAAGGGACATGAAGCCCACTGATTATTAGTAAATCAGATATGATGGATATTATACTTATGACCCTGTTTCTTGAGTGGAAATGCAGTGCATTGTGTGGTAAAAATATGATATCTTATAAATAGATTAAACATATTTTAAATACATTCAAATGATTATTACAATTTTAATTATACTTAAATTAAAATAGTAGCAAAACCCCATAACCAATCACTCTAGGACCGTCACTACCCCTAGGATCCTTGGTCATCTGGATTTATAAAATCACCATTTTCGTTCAGTAACAACCTTTAGGGCTTCAGACAGAAACAACTCACTGATGACGGTGGCGTTCTCCGGTCTGTTCAGGGAGCTGATGATGACGAAGCCGAAGCCCTCATTCTCCTTGCGGTGAATAACCACATCACTGGTTTGCAAGGCGGTTCCCTCTGGAGGAGAGGTGGCAGCTGGGACGACGACTGCTGGAGGGCCCGAAGCAGAGGCTGCATCGCTGCGTGGAGAGCTGTGTTGTGTCGACACAGAGCCGGGGCTGCGGCCATTTACAGGACACAGTTCACCTGGAGGAGAGGAGGCAAGAGAGCAGATAAGATGAGTCAAAGCAGCAGCTCTGCTACTGTAAAACATGACCAATTTACTCTCTGTGGCTGTTCATATAATGAAGCTTGTTTTCATATAAAGCAGCTTATGATGTAGCCATTAGAGAAATTGCAATTATGCAGCATATAGTGTAACAGCGCATTTCTCTACGTCGACTCTCTGTCAAAGCCAAATTTAGCTTCTCTGTTTGTCATTTGACAGGTATGACTCTTGTGTATGTATATGCCCTTGCAATGGCCCTGCATTTAAAGAGACACAAACAACAGAGCCTGCTGCAGTGCACCCTAACCCTAACCCAGGGATGCAACTTTGACCATTAATGGTTTATTTTAATGTGTGTGCCCCCCCAACCCGTTTTCCCCCTCCAATATCTGACTGAAGATTTTGCCCTTGGATAGATGTAAAATACGTATGATCTACTACCAGACAAGATGCGTGGGTGAGAAGTACACACTGATCCTGCACACAGATTGTCAGCATGTGTGTCCAAGTTTTATTTTTTTTATTTGATGTCAGTGAATTGTGCGACACATTCTCCAGTCTTATTAGTGTGAAGGAAATAAAACAGAAAAAGAACAAATACAGAAAACGTGTCCTCACCGGGCATTTGCACTCTCCTTCTCACAGTCAAGCTGACTTGACCGTTGCGAGCGGCTGCGTGCATCAAGTCTATTACGTATTTGTGCGGTTTCCCAGCAACCACATTTTTATCCACAGAAATTAGCTCATCCCCAGGTCGCAGCCGCCCATCGCGCTCAGCAGGAGTGTTCTCTATTATAGCGCCAATAACAATCTGTTCAAAGACAATCAATATTAGCAGCATTAGATGAAGGTGAAGAGGATGAAACAGAGACACAGCTGAATCACTCAGAAATGGCTTTATCCATGTTGGAAACTATTTTTTTGGTCATGGTAACATTGTTCCACCTTCACCTAATATTCTCCTGTCACATCCTTCTGTATCATAGTTTGCATGCTGTTTTACACGTGGACAAGTTAGCAAGGCGTTACTTCAGTATGGGAGGTACTGAGCAGTTAGGACAATGTGAGAAAGCCAAGGAGTGCTTGTGTGTGTGTGTGTGGAGCGTATGTTGGTCAAAGGTGTGCAAATGAATGAAGTGGGAGATGAGATTAGGTGCAGGTCAGACAAGGTTGGTGTGTATGAGGTTAAAAATGTGTGTGGTCCAGCCCGTCCCATACGAGCCTTGTCACGGGCGTCCGGACTCACAGCCTGCACGGCCTCGTCTCCCCCCAGGATGCGGAAGCCAAACCCGGTCTTCTCCCTCAGCAGGTGCACCTCCACCTCTTCATACTCAGGACCTGAGTCACAAATAAAAGACATTAAAGGTCGACTCTGTCGTTAATTTTGAATCCCCATATTATGTGCAATTTATAGCAACATCATGGCCCATCTCCCATAAACTAAGTTTCAGTACTCACGCCGGCTCTCGTAGATAGCCCTTGACTTCTCGTAAAGGTCGTAGGGATCAGGTTTGTTCAGGTCAAAGCCCTCGGTGGAGTCAGGCACAGACGTGCGGTGCTGTGGCTGGTTTGGAAACGGCGTGCTTGGCGGCAAAACTGGGCATGACAGGTTTGCTTGGGGGCTGCCATGTGGGTCCCACTGGTCAGGCAACTCCAAGAAAAACACCAACAAAAGATGTTTCATTATAATTATGGGAACCTATTTTGTGGCAGTGCAACAACCAGCGAAGGCTTTGAAATTCGCCTTTCCTGACTGTATGGTATTTTGGTGCAAAGTGCACAGTGCACCGGTGGAGGGAGAGGCGCAAACAGGAGGGAGGTTCATTCAAAGGAGGCAGCACAAAGCAAGTTTTTGGTATTATGGTGGAAAAGTGACTTTTTGCGGAGAATAGATCTCTGAGAACCCAGTCTGTTTCTGGCACAATGTCAATCTGCTGCCAATGTGATGATTGTGTCAACAAGAGCAAACAAAGCACTTCAAGAAAATGTGCAGCAATAACTGAATAATCATCAAAACGTAAATAGTTAAACACTCTCCAATCAGTAGATGTGCATCGTGAAAAAAATCGTGAAAAACATGAAGCCTTTATTTGTCACATTGAATTCTTAGTTGTTTTATTGGCACAGCTTCTGCTGTATAGTATTGCTGTGTTTTTTCCACACACACACACACACACACACACACACACACACACACACACACA
>CALSBV010012175.1:12867208-12878459 GCA_943590825.1 Bovichtus diacanthus
TGTGTGTGTGTGTGTGTGTGTGTGTGTGTGTGTGTGTGTGTGTGTGTGTTAGATAGCTGAACTGTGTTTGCATGTCTGAACTGTCTTTTTCTTTGATACTAAATCACCTCACGATGTGTCTGTATATAGTATGAGCACAGGGGGGCTTGCTTGTGTTCGGGTGCTTGTTTATGTGCATCTGTATCGGTGTCTCTCTTGACATGAAGTCTAATTGTGATTCCTCTGCATTAGATGACTCATCTCCCCTCTCACACAAAGTCTCCCTGACCAACAGGCAGCCAGCAAACACATACAATGAACTCATGTGACTCACAGAAGAAGAAGAAAATACTAACCAACCCCGTCACATCACAACCAACTGAAAAAACTTCCAAACTTTTAATAGAAAATACCAGAACTCATATTTATGTATAGAGGGCTGCAACTAATGATTATTTAATGTCATTATGAATTCATCTATCCATTATCAATAAATAATTTGGTAATATTTAGCAGATGTTAGTCATGTTTACCATCTTAGTTTAGCGTGTTAGCATGCTAATATTTGCTAATTAGCATGATCACAAAGTACAAGGCCATTGACAATGTCATTCATTTATGAGAGTATTTGTTTAATGACCAAATACTCTAAGATTCAGATGTGATGATGGTGCTAGATGAAAAGACATATCATCAAAGCATTTTTCTGTCGATTTAACTAATCAATAAACCGACTAGTCGTTGCAGCTCCAATTATATGACTGCAACTCTGTGTTGTGTTTTTGCACTACCATATTAACAGTCTGTCAGCATTGACTCTAGATCTAGAAAGCATAGATAATAAATAAAAAGAGCCATCAATACAGAAACAAAGAGAAATTAGAGATTAAAGGGATGAGAAAAATACAGGCCGAGAAATGGCCCTGGCCCAGACATGACTGATAACAACGATGTAACATTTTGTCTCTTTTTTGCTTTTTTCAAGAAGAAACACTGGCAGGGCATTCCTCTGCTCATCAAAATCACTTCACCTCATCATTTCTCACATTTCTTTTTTTTTTCACTATTTCTATCTAGTCTAATTCCCTAATTCTCTACATTTCCTTCTCCGCTGGTTACAGACGGGGTTTCGATGTTGGGACATCAGGCTCAGTGAGAATTCCTGCCTCTAAATGAGCATGAGCAGCATATTTTCGTCAACAGCACTTAGATTAAACCGGCGTTGGGAGTACATATCAAAGGCAGAATTGAAACCAACACTCGCAGTGATTTGAAGCTTGTACCGCTCTGTTCTTGCCTCTTCTGAGCGACAGAGGAGATATGGGCTTGTGTTACATAACAGAAGACTTGCCTGACAAAAAGACTGCAAGCGAACCAGATTTGTGGTGACAAGCCTTTGAACTCTGGGAGTCAACCTCAGCTTATAGATACATCACACAATGCACACAAAAGTTGCACATTTGGACAAACACATCGACACAGACAAGCTTCTCCTCAAATTCACCCAAGAGCGAGTGGAAAGGGAATGGTTGATGAGTATATGAAATGTTAAAGAAAAGTGGAGCAAAAAGACTAGACATGGATGAAATGGAAGCAACGGAAAGGGAATAACAAGAGGGAAGATGCAAAAACAGCATAGCTGAAAGTATGTCTGAATGTGTGTCTGCTTCCTGCCTGAGGCTGTGAGACTCTGGGAAATCCTTCAGGCAGATGGGCAGTTAAACACAGCGCCACCTCTCCCTGCTGTTCCCTCCCCACATTTGTTGTTATTCACTCTCCTTGCAGAATCTAACATCCTTGCTTCCATGCATATTTCATCATTCAAAAACTACATGACCATTAACGTGGGCAAAAATGGAAAATTGCCTTTAAATTGTCTCTTGGTGCACAGCAAGCATGCAGAAAGTGTAAACATCAGAAAACAGGCAGTTCAGCAAGTAAGAAAAAGCTACGGGACAACAAAGAAAATAATAACAGGGTGAGTAATGTAAAGCAGCATGCTGGATTAAAGTACTGTATATCCTTCTGTCATCCATGTGTCTGCTGAGACGTTTAAACTGAAAAAGAATATTTCCTGGCAACTAAACCTGTTTCTGGAAGGCATCAATTCAAAGGTGCTGGGAGAGGATGTGATGCGTCATCCAGGACCCTTATAAACGTTCTGCTTACAGCATTTGATTCAAAATCCTCTGCTAGTGGTGATCGCTTAAGCTTTCTTTAACCACTGCATCCCCAAAGGGAGGCAGACCAGAAGAAAAAAATCCCAAATCAACTTCACTTAACAAAACTCCAGAAAGATGGACAAGAAGAAAGAAAGAAATAAAGAGGCGGAGGAGACGGAGGGCAGTAAATGGATATTGTTGCCCCTTTCACAAACATGGCTGATGAAGCTACTTTCTCTCAGGGCACAGACTTGCATTGCAAAATGCTTGCATTCTTCAGACAGGAGGACTAGACTAGGATCTAATCTAGGGTTTCAAAATGCTAACTGGCTAAGTAAGGCAAATAATTTTGTGTAAAGAGCAGAAGTACAACTCTCAGGTTCTGTGCAGAAAACCGCAAATAATACTAATAACGCAAATACAATCAAACATAACCTTACTCAATAACATGTCACATGGTTCATTCCATATGTCTGGTCAGAGATGGTGAAACAAATGTCTTGTTGTTATTTCTTTAATAGATTTTTTTTCAGCCTTTAATGAACACCATTCACTACAAGACCAGACGATTCCTTGTGGTATAAATGTTTGTCACACGTTGTCATTTGTGATTTTTGATTGGTTATAAGGCGATGTTTTGATTTCAGCTCTCTCTAGATCTCATATCTCAGAACTCTCGAATTGTTTCAAAAACTATAAACAAAGAAGTGATCACAGACAGAAACAATAGCAAGTTGCTGCATTAAAACAAAATCACAGAAATCACAGAGCGTTGCAGTTGACAGAAACTTGGCGTCTGAACATCGCTGGCATTGGTGAAAGCCGATCTTTGCTCTGCCAATACGAAGCTGAAGTACGTCGGCCATGTTTGTGATGGATGAATTGACAACAGTAGTGTGTGTGTGTGTGTTTTTGTGTGTGTGTGTGTGTGTGTGTGTGTGTGTGGAGAGAGTGAAAACCAGTTTGTGCAGAGCTGAGCGGTGTTATTAGAATTCCTGTCACAGCTCGGCCTTTTACTGGGCAGAGGAAGAGACGGAGAATGAAGGTGGGAGCGAAATAGAGATAGAGGAGGGAAATTGAAGAGAGGGCGATTGAAAGGGAGAGAGAGAGAGAGAGAGAGAGAGAGAGAGAGAGAGAGAGAGAGAGAGAGAGACGTGAGGTGAAGGAGGGGGGGGGGGCTGAAGAGATGCAGAACAGAGGAGAGGTAGAGAAGGTATTGATTCAGATCTTGCTCTGGTGAATCACAACCTTATTCGCTGAACGTTGGCTGTGACAGCAGCAGGGATGTAAGATCACCTCATTGTTATATATCTGTACACACTGAACCACCACAGGAACTTTTATTTTTTTTACATGTTTGACGTCCGTGCTGGACTGCTGTTGTAGTGAACCACTATTCTTAATTTTAGTCTCTGAAATAGATTATTTTCTCATCTTTGCTTCCCCTGACTAAAGCTGTTTTCAATGAAGCTTAAAAGACATGTGACACTATACTGTATTTTCTTGTCAACAAATCCAACAAACAACCAAAATGAACAATTAATTGATCCTACATGCAAGTACTGTGTGCGTATCCTACGCCTGACATCCTCTGTGCCTTAAGACTACACTTGTTGTCTGAAAATGATTAAAAACACATACATGAGTCAATCATATCGTCATACATTGTCATGCTGCTGTAAACACTCGCTACAGCAAGTAGGGCCCTGTTAGAGGGCCACAAAATGAATCTCAAGGGCCATGAATGATGAACATCTTAGAGAAATAATACAATATGTTTCAGAATACTGCTTCTCTAATCTTTTTTTTCTGATTTACCTTTCCAGACATTTACTAATTATTCAAGTTAAACAATCTGAGAGAGGAAAATCCCTCTTTGGTTCATCAGTCCACTGCTCATGGACAGAGCAGCACTAGAGCACCCAATGTGTATTCATTTACAGCTGAAAATTATTCCTCAACAAATGCAACAAATTCATATTCCTCAACAAATGCAATATTTACTCCTGTTTGAGTAATGGTTGCTAAAAACTACAGTGCCCAGATGTTTTAGGAAATGAATTAGCCTTTAAAAAAAAAATATATATATAGATCTTTAGATGTAAATCTTTAAAAATGAGCCACTAATTAGCCTCTAAAATCTATCTATCTATCTATCTATCTATCTATCTATCTATCTATCTATCTATCTATATATATATATATATATATATATATATATATATATATATATATATACTATATAGCTGAAATCTACAGAGAGGGTAGCAAAGTCAGAAAGTATTCAGACGAGGAGTAACATGTTTATGGGATTTGTTGGCAACTAGACAAATATCTAATATCAGCCTTATCCATAAAAACATCAAACAAGGTTTTGTTCTAGGGTGAAGAGGTTGGAGTCACATGGTTAGTTAGAGCTTTTTAATAAGGTGTAACAACTGAAGTTTTGACATGAAGAATTTCTTCATTCGTCAGTGTAGATGTTTAAATGGCCTGCACCCAGCTCATAGTTGTCTCTCATAGGATCGACATGTTTTGGGTGTTGTTTGTGTCTAGCCAAGGGTTTGGTTGGTTTATGTTTATATTTTTCAGTAATGTCTTGCTCTAATTTTAATAAATTACTACAGATGAAATGATTACATTTCTCTCTACACATCTTCCAAGATGCTTCTACTGTATGCTAAGGATCATTTCTCAACAACAAATTTAAAAAGTTAAATTTATTTGTCAAATTCATTCTTCTGGATTTCAAAACCCTCCTTTATATGTGTGAACCTGTGGAGAACGGTGAGATCAGCAGCAGACTAACAAACACAACATTATTTTTCTGCTATTCTTTGAGGAGGGAAAACACGCTGGAACAGTAAATCAGGAACAGACAACCCAGGTACACACACAGCAGGAAATGCAGAGACGACACACTCCCACAAAGGCCGAAAGATGAGCTCGACTCAGATGAACACAAACTACAGCTTACAGAACAACAGAGCAAACAGGTCACGCAGACTCACCGTCTTCTCTGCATTCTTCTGGTGGCTTTGCTTTCTTTGCGAGCCGAGGATCCAGCCATGATGTAGTTTTGGTGTTATGACTGGCAAAGAGGAGAGGAGAGGGGCAAACAGAGGTCAGAGAGAGGCTGACAGAGAGGAGTGGAGTGCAAAATAACAATGATGACCTGTACGTACAGTAATAATAGTGTGTGTATTTGTGTGCATGGACAAAGAGAAACAAGGGGATTCCTAAGGTAAACTAAATGGCCTTTAATTCACTAATTAATTACACACAGACATTAATTAGTAAGGATGAGAGGAGAGGGCAAAAGTTTTTATGGCTGTGCATGTGTGTGTGTGTTTATCCAGTATGTCTGATTGAGCATTAAGTTACATCAATTATTCAACAGGCCAATGCTATAAAGTTTATACACCCAGCCAAGTAGGTGCACTTTGTGAGGTGCATTACATTAGATTTGTTTTTAAGCATTTTTTATTATTTACAAGCGTAATGTTTTTCATTATCATAATAAACACTTAACCCCCTGTAACATCTACAAACATTGAAGAAAATGTTGCTCTTTGTATTTAAAAGATGTCAAAAATAGATTTAGGTAGGAGCTTTTTTTCTTACTCTATGAAGTAGACCTCCCCCTTCTCGGTGTAGGCCATCTCCCAGTTGTCGGGAAGAGGACCCAGCTCTTCTTCATCTATGTCTGGAACTTTGATGGGGGATTTAGAGGGAGATTTTGGGGCCTCCTCTCCTTCGGAGGGGGGCTCGACAGAGGCTGGGGCCTGGCTGGACGTTTCAACAGCAACTTCCCCAGAGGCATCTGTGCTCTTGTCCTCATGTTCACTGGACTCTGTGGAGTGCGCACACACACACACACACACACACACACACACACACACACACACACACTGATTCTAACATACACTCTGTGCACACATGCAGTCCTGGATACAGAGTACACACGCCATGCATGATGAGTCAGAGCCAAGCCAGTGCAGAGCTATGAACCCCCAGGAGAGAGAGAGAGAGATAGATGTGGTCTGAGGACAATGAGCATGAAGAGAAAACAACATGGGGATGTCAGGAATAGAGAAACAGGGAAAGACAGAGACTTTAGGGGTCAGAGTCAGAAACACAAGGAAAGGTTTTTAGAGTGACAAGAAAAAACTGGTGGCATCTAAGTCATCCGACGAGGAGCATTTGATGAGGAGTACCAAAATGTAATCCTATAATATTCATATTGGGACTTTTAATATAGAGGCAACAAAAACAAAACAAAAAGAAACAGAAAAATGACAAAAGAAAACAAGCAAAACAAGTCATATAGAGGTCAAATTATTAACACATTTGGCTGTTACTATTACTATTGTTATAGAAAAAATAGAATAAAAGCAAGACAATAATCTTTCACAGTCCTTATTGGGGCTTAGGGTCCATCCATCTTTCTCAACACCAACTAAAAATAGTCCCCAAGTCACAAGGAACTATTCACCAGAGCCAGTCCTACAGTTAATGTTTTTTGCAGGTGTTGTGAGGAACTTATTTTGTCCCGACACTGTTTCAAATAAGGCAGACATATAAGAGGTCTTCATCTTGAGGTCAATATTTCACGTGGTATCAGCATTAAAGTGCAGAGATGTATAGGTTTTTTGTGATGATTGAAAAGTAGTGGAGTGAAGTGTAAAATAAATAATGTAAATAAATAACTAATTCTAGTCTAATTAAGTCAATAACAATAGAAAACACATGACAGTAAGAGAAATAGTAGGGAAAATGACATGCTACAACACAGACTACAAAGAGAGAAGGAGAAGGAAGAGGAGGGCAGAGGGGACAGGACCACAGAGACGAAGAAAAAGCAAGAGAGGTCAGAAGGAAGAAGATGGTAGAGGAGAGGAAGAGAGAGGGCAGTTGGGGTATTAATAGAAACAAGGACAAAGGCCAATGGCGGGAGAGCAAAGACAGCAGGATAGACGGAGAAATGAGAGGACAGAGAGACGAGAGCTGAAGCCAAAATGAGACTCTGGACAGTGATAATAGTGGAGACATGAAGGTGCCCTTGTGCATTCTGTTCTATAAGGTTATTGAGAACTTGTGCAGTTGGCACTCATGCTAACACAGACAGTAAGTAATCGATAGTTGATAAGGAACAATACTAAGGAAAGGTAACACATGCTATGACAACTGACTTGTCTCTATGATTTTGCTCAATCATACCAGTGAGACAGCATTAAATAACCCAGGGGACAGTTCAGGCCTTCCACTTCTCCTCTCCATCACAAGTAAATGGAAAATGTGGTATAAAGACATCACAACAAGAAATTGATGTCTTTCTCTCTCATCCGATAGTACCTGGTGTGATGGCTACCCCGTTGCCATTGACAACTGGGCTCTCCTCTTCCTCCTCCTCAGGCGGCTCCAGGCTGGCACGCTGCTCCATGTTGCTGACGGACTGGTTCCGCTTCCTCTTGCCCTGGGCGCTGGGCCGGGCTCCGGGCAGCAGAGCCTCACTTACATTCAGAGGAGGTGCTGCGGGGGACGGCTCCGCTGGAGGTTTCGGTGTGCCGTAGAAGTTATCTGAGGGCAGAGAGGCACAGCGGCATTTTTGTTAGAAGCCACATGTCCGACTAAAGAGGGATCTCAGGTGATGTAACACGCCGTCTGGCAGGCAGAGTGGAGGTCTACTGCTCGTGGGCAATTGTGACTTTGAACAGATGATTGCCTTTCAAAATGTAGGACTTAGCTTTCTCAACAGACTGCAGCAGAGACACATTAACTGTGTTTTTGCCTGGGAACTAATCATTTCTAATAAATCATTTTCTGCATCTGGATGTTGGCTAGTGGTTCAGGAAGAAACTTGCAGCAGTGGCTAATAGTTTTTTCAGGCAGGCAGGGCTGTCTGAAAACATGAACCCATTCACACAGGATTCAGTATCAAAATTAATATATATATATATTTTTTTTAAATAAGAAGGATGCCAATATTATAAATCAGAAAAAATAAATGAGTATTTCCATACTCAAACTTCCCACTCTGACTCCACAAACATAGGAACAAGAGGAGTCAAACAAAATACAAAGTAGCATTCTCATAAAGACAGGGAAAAATAGAAAAGAAAAAAAACAATACTGAAAGGGAAAACAAAAGCCAAACCCTAACATGGAAGTCATTAATGTGCTTCCACCTCATCCTTTTACAGTTTTCTGCCCTATCATACAACCAATTTGACTGTCACCCAATCCTGAAAAGGATGCACTCCAGGCATCTTACAGTTAATTGATCTAATAATTATTGACGTCTGGGCCGAGTCCTTCGATGATTGTATAAAAGCAGATAAAACCTTACAGACTGGATACGAAGTGCATACCTGTGACATCCACAATATAACGGTGACTCTTCATCCAGAATATTGTTATTTTGTAGCGTACCCTTATCTCCCCTAAATACATTTCCAGCTGCTTCAGTTCAGGTTTCAATTTTGCAAGTTTCAAGTTTAGAGTAGACGACATGACATATTATCATGTGAACTGCACATGCTGTTGACACTCATGTAGCCAGTGTGTTACTCTTTGTACCCTTGATACAAAATATCAGCACATCAGCAAATTAGCAAAAGTAAGTGTTTAACCGTCTTGTTGAATTAGAAGAAGAAAATAGAGTCAAACAGGTTCTTTTAGATCTGGTGTGGTTTGGGTTTTGTTTTAATGGACAGATTTAGATGTAGTAAGATAGTCACTTTCCATGGTGGGTTGAATAAAACGTTAGCACTGCTGCTATGCTAAATTAGCCAACTCAATAGTTTACTGGCTCTCAGAGGCCAAACCAGCTGTCTATTCTTCTTAATTAAGCTGACTCTTCTAAACCAAAACTGTTGCAGGAATGGGCCAGTGTGTGTGTATGTGTGGAGAAAGACTATGGTAAATGGGCTGCATTTACAGTCCAGTACATTTACAGTGTTAGCGGCAAGTATAACATCATTAGTTAGAGTTGGGGTTTCAATAACACCTAATTGCATCCTCAACAGCAGACAGTGTCCTTAATGCATTGGGGGGAGATTTTAGCGTCTCCTGAGTAAAAAAAACTTGGTGCAGAATCCTAAAGCAGAAAAATACATAATTCCAAATATAAATACAGCACTCTAAATATGTCTCAAGGGTAGGCAATGTCCCTTTTTAAGATAAATTAATGTTTTGGAAGCTAAGAAAACCTTGTCACTGTGCTTTCTCTGCTTAATGATGCACACAAACCCATTTTAGAACGTAACAATAGCTGTGCAGTCAGGCTACAACCACAGTGTCTAAGGACAAGATATGTCTCCATATTTATTTGTGTGTTGTGTGTGTATAGTTTTTAAAGTGTTGCATTCAGTTAGTCCTATTTTGGTACATTTACATGTGTACAATATAAACGTCTCCCTCTAAATATCTCGCTTACATGACAGAGAATATGATATTGTTTTCTTAAGATTATTTCTTTTGTCTTTTTGCCTTTATTAGATTGAATAGTTGAAGAGACACAGGAAAGGAAGGGAGCGACGGGCCCAATATGATAATGGTTTATCTAGAAAAAGGAAATCTTGACTTTGATTGAAGACAATGTTCCCAGTCCTTTGATGGAAGTCCGGAGGTTAGTTTAGCAGGTAGAAACAGAAACAATTTCATGATAAAATCGTGACAAAAACTATACGGAACCACCTGATCTGTATAAACACAAGCACAGCTGCGTCATTCCATCCATGTAGGTGCATGCAGCTCTGTTTGGAGGCGCAAGCACAAGAATAAAAACAAAACACAAAAATAGCATTGGCCGTCTGTCATTCCACACCCACTGTAAGGGTACTGGTAGAAAAACATCTGAGCATGGCTGAAGTTAAGTACAGTACAATGAAAATAAAAGGATAATAGATGAAGGTCCTCGGGGCATCTTACTGGAGATGGGAACATCCTCCATATATCAAAAGTATACTTCTCTCTTTTTGATTGACATTGAATCTTCTGAGATTTTAATGCTGTGCTATGTGTATATATTTATTTGATGGACGCATTTCTGTCCTTGATATTTGCACTTAAACCACAATAAAGCTCTACTTTTATTTGAAATGTAATACCCTCACTGACAGGGAAATATATTTTGTGATTAAATGTTGAGTGTGAGTGAGAGGAAGAGAGGTCTTACTTTATAATCCATCAAAGTGGAGAGGAGTGGGGGTTTCACAAAGATGAAACACAAAAAGAGGAGAGGGGCAATGGGAGAACAACAGCTGAGCAAAGAAGAGGGAAGGAGGCAGCAATAAAGGACAAAAGGAGGATCAGCAGAAAAGAGTCCACAGACATCAGTTTACTTTCATCCCAGCAGGAGGCATCTACTTTCTCAATAAGTACACTTACTCTGCTGGTCACCAAACAAAATTATCACATCATAATAAAATATAAATGTGCACACACGGGCACATGTAAACAAAGACACGAGTATGAAACTGCATAGGCAGCAAGCGCCCACCTGTGAAAGCTTAAGGACAACCTGAAGAGATGCTTTGCAGAACATAAAGCACACTGAGATAAGTTCCTCCTTATGCCCCACACTGGTTTTAAAAATGCTGAATGCTTCTGGTTTTGCCTGAAGGCATCTTGGCTTTATGCACAGTTCAATATCCACCTTCAGCTGTGACTCATCTCGCATCATTAAAATACGTAAGTTCTTATGTGGACCAAGCCTTGCACACACTCATACAAAAACAACCACGCACACACACGCATTATAGTTACCTTGAAGAGTTTCCTGATAAAATGTCTGATTTTGGCCTCCTTCACTGCCGTCTAATTTGTTCTCCCTCTTTTTACTGTCTTTCTCCTCTCTCTTATTTTAATATGCATTACAAAATGAGTTGCAGCACCTCTAATGCAGCCACCCATAAAGAGAAAGAGACAGCTTCTCCCAGTGGGCATAAGTAAACTCTGTGTTAAGGTAAACATTCACTGTCAACACGCAACACATACTATTATTAAAGAAACACATAAAAAGAAAACAATCACACCAACACAAGCCTACATGTATCCGTGCACACACACACACACACACACACACACACACACACACACACACACAC
>CALSBV010012175.1:12880569-12893595 GCA_943590825.1 Bovichtus diacanthus
GTGTGTGTGTGTGTGTGTGTGTGTGTGTGTGTGTGTGTGTGTGTGTGTGTGTGCCACGCCACTATACACATTGTGCCCTGATCAGCACTTAGTATCAGTTGGCTTCCTGCAATGCTTATTAAGGGCTATATACTGAACAACATGACCATATTTTATATTAAATTGCTTAACACTGTTGTCAGACAGGTGTTACTAAGAAATGTGACTATGTGTGATGTCTCATGTGATAACAGGATGGTTTCATATGTTATTATCTATCACGGCCTGTTCTGTAGCATCTCTACCCCTGCTGATGTTATTTTTGTACATGAAGGCAAAGGTATTTATCCTACAGATGGGCTGTGTTTCTGCCATGTTTAGTAGTAGTCGTAGTAGTAGTAGTAGTAGTAGTATATAAATGCAGATTAGTAACACTGATATTTGGCAGCCCCATATGTTTACAAAATTACTGTAAGCCACCAACACCAAAAAAAACAAAAAGGCTTGACAGCTGGCAAAGTTTTTTTTAATCTCAGCTATAACAGTAAGCCTGACTGGGATTTCTACAGAGATTAAACAATTAACTAATTTCTGCCCAAAGACTATTTTTTCTGAATGGTCTACAGTCTGGAAATCTGGTATGGGCATGTACGGGAAAGTACTGCATGGGAAAGTACGACTTTGACCTTTTTAGATCAAAGTTAGGAATTTTGAAAAATTTGAAAAAAACACTAACATTGTGTTTATTACATTTCTTCCATATGAAATATTTTTTTACACTGCTATGTGTGCATATCTTTGATATTCAAACTGTTATGAGTTTA
This sequence comes from Bovichtus diacanthus, assembly GCA_943590825.1. NCBI lineage: Eukaryota > Metazoa > Chordata > Actinopteri > Perciformes > Bovichtidae > Bovichtus > Bovichtus diacanthus. The sequence continues at coordinate 12,881,373 of CALSBV010012175.1, forward strand.
CAGATACCAAAAACTTAATTGTGCTCCTTGTAGTTGTTAAGATACAGCCATTGTAGCCTGAGTTCACATAGTATGATAAGAACATTATACTATATTTAGTCTTTGGGCACATGGGACTAATGTTTTTTCCTAAAATATAACAAAATGTATAGAAAAAACAGTAGAGCCTATGTGCCCAAAGACTTAATATAGTATGATAAGAAAAAAACTAAATTTTTTGTCAAACGCTTTTCATTAAACTGAATACTTCTGGGTTTTAGACTTTTGTTCATACAAAACAAGACATTTGAAGTCACCTTGGGCTCTTGGGCATAGTTGTGGCGATGTATGTCGACTCATTCTTTAGAAGAAAAGCAAACTATAAAAATAAACTGCTGCCTCAAAACTCCTGTGGTTAATAATCACTTCCAAAATCTAGTCTAAACAAAATAAAGGTTTTTTTTACACCGTTGTTGTTGTTTTGTATTGCATTACATAATACAGGTGATTGTGTTACTGTGTTCTTAAGTTTTTACTTATTTTGTCAAGTCCCTGTATGATGTGAGGCACCCTAATACAACATCCCTTAAAATAACACTACCACTGGGAAGTATTGATTTAAGTCCATGGTAAAATTAGGCTTTAGGCTGCATTCACACCAAATCAGGTGTTGGGGTGAGGGAGTGTCACTTAAAGGGCCCATTTAACACCAAGTGACAGCACGATGATTAACGTCTTCGTCTATTCTGCAAAACTCTATTCATTTTCAACTTTCCGCCGCAGGCCTCTGCAGGATTTTTCTGGCATTCCCTGCGGCCCCTACTTCTGCAGCCCAACGCACTACTCACATTCAAATAAATGGGAGGACTGGCATTTTCACTGCAAAGCCTAATTCTTTGCCTGGCCCACTCCAGAACTATACTGCATGTTAAACAAAAAAATGTGTCTTGAAGAGGGCCATCCATCGAATATGTAGCGCTACTCTGAATACTGCAGCAGCTCAGCCAGCCAGGCGGGGCTGGTCACCTTCCACTGGGTACAGCTATTGATCTGTAAGATCAGAATGAAATTATTCTGCTGCCCACACCAGAGTAGGCAGAGCCTGCTGGAATACTGATGACCTGCCAATGGCCCGCTTCCTTCACTGGACAGAGCGAGAGAGAGCGAGAGAGAGCGAGAGAGCGAGAGAGCGAGAGAGCGAGAGGGAGAAGCTGTCTTGTTGGATCTAAATGGGAATATTGATCGACTATCTGGCCCTGAGATAGGCAAATAGCCGACTGTTCCTCTTTTCTTACTTCCTTCCTTTTCACACATTTCTACTCAGAGGTTTAGCACATTACCTGTTTTTCTCCCCTCGCTCTCTGCTCTTACTCCTCCTCCCTTCACAACACCCACTAAATAACTGTGAAGTAGAAATTTTTTATTAAAATGAACACTGTCCCCAGCAAAATCCATAGTCTGTTCCTTCTGCCACCATTGTTACATTTTTCTCTCTACATCTATTTTTAATCTTACCAACTTCCTTTTTCTTATCCCAGGTAGAGCCCAAAAATGATCCAAATAACAATTCATAATTCATGTAGCCTTGTGGATGTAGGCTGACATGTCTTCAGCTCAGTTGAGTGGATTTTAACTTCATATGTTTTGTACGTAGCCACACAAACTTCTTAGCAGAGCTTTAATAAATGAAGTGAACAAAGCAGGACAAGCTGCACAGGCGCTCAAGTTAAAATAAATGGCAGCAGACTGTACTGAGAGGAGGCAGCGACGCTTCCCCTGAGCCAGAAGCACTGCTGCTGTTGACTATTGATTGGATGTCGTGCTCTCACTAATAAAGGATAAAGTTGGCTGTGAGCCAAAAATGGTCTTTGCATCGCAATCAGCCAGTGTAGCCAAACCTCTCAGAGGTGACACTGAGAGTAGGAGTATGAGCGCCATAGAGATTTATGGCTTAAATTACTTAAATCCATAATGGCACAGAAAAACTTTGGAGCTGCCACTTTAGGGGGTGAAGACATTCTCTGCCTTAAACCATGACGACTGAGCACTACAGAATATTTTCACATTGGTGGGTGTGTGTGTGTGAGAGAGAGAGAAAAAGAGATTACGTAGAAACATAACAAGTAAATTCCATTTGGAAGAAAAGCTAAAATAGCGGATATACTGAAATAACTCAGCTGGGTGTCAGACGATAAGAGGACAAAGACCTTTGCTAAATAATAGAGTGGCAGAAGAGTGGCAAGCAGAGAAAAACAGAGATGGCAACAGAGGGAGAGAGAGTGAAAGGAGAAAAAGCACAAATGGTTAACCTTGCTGTGCATCCACAGAGGCCTGCGAGTGAGTTTGAGGATGTGCATGTGTATTCATACGTATGTTTGTATAATTAGACAGGAAGTCCCCAAGTAGGAGAAGCAGAGCGGGGGAGATTCAGAGCTAAAAATAGACAATCAATGGAGTGATTATCATAAAAAACTGTGGGGAGGTGGGGGAAGGTGGTCTCAGTGAGTATGGGAACAAGGAGTTGAGGGTGCGGGGAAGTGTGTGTTTCATAATAATAGTTAAGCTGTAGAGACAGAGCTATAGGTATCATTATGTGCTCAAGAGTTTTGAGATTCATTGTTGAAATAAATGTCAGTATTTGTAGTTGTAATAACTGAACAATTGTACTGAGCAATAAACCCAGATGAGAAAAACTGGATACACATGGTCCCACCTGAGCTTCCAGCTCCGTGTCTCAATGGGCAGATATATGGATTGTGTTTGTCTCACAAACCCCTCTTGGATTCAGCGTATCATCCATCAGAGCCATCAGGCTGCTTTGGGAGTTTGAGGGAATTTGTTACAGAGACAGAGGTAACACCAAATCTAACAGTAACTAAAAATATTCTCTAAAAGGTTAACACGCATGACGCTCTTTCACAATAATCCTCAGGTGGACTGGATGAGGAGGATTCAAACACACTGGTAGAGATATGATAGCACACCTGTCCCTCTAGGCTTAATGTATGTAACCTCAAAATTCTGCACATGTTAGAAAGAGAGACATTTATCTTTTCATCTCAATTGAGACATGTTGCAGTTTGTCTATAACCGTGAAAATGTGTATAAAATTATACACAAGATATTCAAATCAACCTATTCAATGTAACTGACCAGCTGTAAAAAATGTTATCTGAATTGAATCTACCCAAGGGGGATTATAAAGGGAACATTGTGTTTCAAGACACAATCCTGAAACCGTCCAAACAGAAAATACCAAGACAAAATACACTGTCCTCAAAACCCTGAACTTGTTCACCCAGAATCCTTTTCAGCACAGAGCAAGCAGAGCACCACGGCAGCAGGAGAGCAGAGAGGAATGTGAAGATTGTCTGCATTTGTTTCTCACACCACACACACACTCACTGCTGCTTTCTTATTCTTTTACTGTCTCAGTCTCGCATCTATCCATCTATCCACCTATTCAATTGTCTTGTCTTGTCAAATTTCCATCCTCTATTATCCTTTCTCTTTCTCTAGTTCCTCTCGTTTCCAATTTACCTCATTGCTCTTCCATCCATTTGTTCCTCTGTTGGTGCTCCATGTCCCCATTACTCCCTCTCTGTCTTTTTAATCCGCTCCCTCTTCCCCTCGTTATCCTCCTCTCTTCTTTTGTCTCTCTTTCAAGCTCCGTCTCGCACTTTATTCTCACGTCTCATTCACCCTCACTGTTCACCCTCCCTCTTCCTTTCCCTTCTTCGCGGTTCGCAGATGTGAAGTGTGACAGCAGGTCTATAGGAGAGGTATGATCAAGTACACACACAGTCATCCTTATTTACACTACAAAGCCCAGGCTACAGATGCAGCGAAGCAACATGGCAACACTGACAGGAGCGTCTGCTACCACGACAACACGTCAGTGCCTGGCAACACAGCCTTGCCATGGTAACAAGCTGCAACATCTACATTAGCTGTAGAAAAATAATATTCATGTCAGATATGACACTGCCGTTTTGCATACACTGCCGTTTTACTAGTTACAGTCTCAGAGGTCCTCATCTTGAGCCCTTTTGTTCTGCAGAGCTGCAGATCTGTGTTCCCTCGCACTTCATCCATCAATTACTGTCACAGCTTGGCCACTGAGACTCACACATGGTCACCTCAGACTAATTCAGCTGCTGTTTAACTGGACAGGTTTGACTCTGATGGGGGCTGCATCATGGATGTCACCTCTCCAGTGTAAATAACTCTCGGGACGGATGTGAGATTGGGCTGCTCGCTCAATTACAGGTGCGCTGAGCTTAAGAGTTAACGCAGATTGTTGCGACACACGGTCTACTCACAATCCGAGACAGAGTTTCAAAGCTTTAAAGGATCATTAAGATGAGATGATGGCCTACTGCGGAGAAGATAATAAAGCCAGTTCTATGAAAGCCTGAAACATGTCAATGTACAAAGTAGAAAAACTCCTGGATCCATCCACTCACTTATTAACGCAAATTCTTGTATTTGTATATCATGTCTTTTGGTAAATAAGTTTCCCACTGAATTCAGCACATTTGGTATGTTGTTAAATTGTGGTCAAATAAAAGAAAAAGAGTTCTGTGTATTTAAGCTTGCCTTCACAACCTTATTTTTTGTAATGATGGCCCTGTCAAAGTCAAAGTGATGAAATGATTAAGGTGAAATATGAGTAAACACAAAAAGGAGGGATTTACGAGGGAAGGAAAGTTAAGTGCTAAGCACAGAGTTAATTCAGGTTAGAAACAGCTGCATCAAGTCTGGAGTTTCTTTCATAAAGTCCGTCAGTCAGGTCCACTTGCGGCCGTAAAGACAACTGTGCTGCTCAGTGGATCAGTGTCTGGCAGAGCTGGTGCCTGGGTGACATTGAGAAATTACTCCTGTACTGATGTGCGTCCTGTGGTGATGGAAATCAGCCCTGATAGGCTGAAAAGCACCTTTATTAGTCTGCAGAGCTGACGCACACAGGACGACAGTGGGGGTCATGATGATGTGCACACACGAAGCTGGTATGTGGTGTTTGGTATGCAGTGTGTGCAGCGGGGTGTGTGTGTGTGTGGAGGTAAAGATTGACCAGAGTAAACAGTCGAGCTCTCTAAGGTGTCAGCGCTTCCTGATCATCACAGGACAAGCCGCTCGCTGAGCACCTGGCTCATCACTGCACATTACTTTGATCTTAGAAGCAGACAGGGACTTGTGGTGAGCAGGGTGAGGAGGTAAAACTAGAGGGAAGAACACAAGTATGAAAGGCTTTAGAAGACCCTCATTTTGCGATTAGCTGCTGAGTGAGAGGACCATACCGAGGAGAGGGAAAAGAGACGAGACGACTCCTGTCCAGAGCTTAACACGGAAAGCACTTTGCAAACATAAATTCATTAATCATGTTCAATATTTGCTATTTTAATTTCATAATATTCATATCACTCCGTTGCAGTTTCTTTCATCTGTGGAACAACATTAATCCAGCGTGCCAATCAAACAGCAGAGAGCACAGAACCACATCAAAGCATGTCAGCAGAGCTTTTAGCAAGAGCAAGCCTGCAGGCAAATCACCCCTTTAAGGTGAGAGTCCCTGGGGGATGATGCATTTCTCCTTCTCTCTCTCAAATAGAGGCAAGCACACACAACCTCAACAGAGTCATGGCATGTAACACTCATTTACCAGTTCAGCCTATTAAATTTCGCAAACAGAATATTCAGTGTAAAAAAAATGTATATTCATACATAAACACAGTGTGTTTTTGTGCACTCACACAGATATACGATCGATCTGCCACAGAAACACACACACACAAGAAACACATATTTTCTTCATCACCTCATCTAGCTTCACTCTATTCATCATGACAAACATCCTCAAATAACTGTCATCACTCCTCTTCCTCCCCCATCTCCCAACCTCTCCCATCATCATCAGTCACAGTACCAATTTAGGGTTGAAGCCCACTCACATTCATATTAGTAACTCTAAGGATGACACAATCAGAAATCTATAAACACGACTTAACAATTTATAACTAATATGAATGTGTTCCAACTACAAAAACATTTTTTTTAAAAAAACTACATTCTTGATTACATTTCAGAACACATTTTTTGGATGCAAAAATCATATATTTTTCTTCAGCCAGTCAAATAAAAAATCCAACACAGATGGAAGTGGGAGAATTTGGTAGCTTACTGCAGAGACAGCTTCCTTTGCTGAGGAAATCATCACAGATCAATGGACTGAATGTTCATTCGAAGGCACAGAATTTGTCTGTATTTATAGTGAATGTCCATCTGATTGTACATTTTCAATAGCATAATGAATGATGTCTAGCTTTGCTGCAACAGCACCTTGACAACTATGTTGCCCAGAGCCAGAAGGTTGTGCCAAGTGTCAATGTACAATATGAGGCTTCAACCGGCAGACACACATTGACCAGTTGTACTTCTGTGCTCCCTTCTTTTGAATTATCTGACTGCTTGGTGACTGGCTGCACTTTTTCAACTAGTGAAAGCAATTTACTCTGAAATATACATCTATAAAGAAGGAATATAAATGTTTTATAAAAAGTTTTGCCGAAAATATATATATATATATATATATATATATATATTTTTTTTTTTTTGCTAGCGAGCATTTTTCAAATCCCAGTTCACACTTTCAAAACTCTTCACACAACTGCACGAGAGCAATCTAATGACCAAACCATGAAAGATATTTTTTAAACAAACGCAAAAGTTCAAAAAATTGTTAAATTAATTTTAAATAAAGATCAAACACCAGCATCAGTGCGTATTTCTACAGACTAATTTGCAAATCTGCTGAAATTAGCAGTCTAACTGACTAGCCTCGGCCCGTCTTGTCTTGTAATACCACTTGTTCCTCTAGAGGCGATAGTGAGTCGATGTAGACTGACTGACAGGTTTTTTTTAAATAAGTTTTTGTTTTATCACTTTTTTTATACTTTACTTTTTGAATATATTATGGATATAGAGTAGATGCACCATCAATTAATCTATCAATATATTTGTCGCATGTTATCATAAAAGGTGCAATTCCAGTGACTAATTCCATTATTTTTGTACTGCAAAGTTGGTTGAAAAATAAAACAATTAAGGCTGCCTCTTACACTACCAAAAAAGATCTAAAAAAATATTCACTTCTTCCAAGACTAAGGTTGTGATATTGTTGGGAATAAAACACTTTGAGACATGTTGACAGCGTTTTTGAATATTTGTGGAAGGAAATTTGCCGTTTTGTTAAGCCGTATGACGGCACAGAGAGTTGTGTGAAGCATTTTGCAAAGGAGGACTTAAAAATAGTTGTTAGCATTTCACATAATTAACTGCATACATTTCATAGACAGAACTGTGCATTATAATCTCCTGCATGCATCAAGGTTAAAGGGTGTCATTTTCCACAAATCTCCTCCCATCATCATAATAGCCATCTTTATTACCGCTATCATTATTTGCGGCGATCGTCAGCACTATCACCATACAAAGCATCTTGGCCACGTTCCTCATCAACATCTTTATCTGCTCCAGAGGAGGATTCCCTGTCGGAGGCTGCAAAGCTGCAGGGCAGCATGCGTCCAGCGCAGTGGATGTGAAGTGACAGAAGCTGCATGTATTTATAGAGAAACGTGCTGCTCACTGTTGAAGCTATTTATAGAGCCTTTTACTGATGCCTCTGAGTAGTGTGGAGGGGAGGAGATGGTTCTCTGGGGAATGACTTACGAGGCTCCCTCATATCTCCCACTACCCCCATTCAGTGCACGTCCGCCCTTTTACTCCTCGCGTCTCTGCTCTGCTCATTCTTCCATCCTCTCGCATCGACTCTCACCTTCTCAATTTCCATCCTGTCCGCTCTCTTCTTACCTCCCCATCTCTCCCCTGCTGATCTCCTCTTCTTGACCACCTCTCCTCCTGTCTTCTCTTCTTTTTCTATCTTCTCACAGAGCCTCTTTGCTCATGTCCACATCCATTATCTTCACTCGCCTCTTTCTGTTTACAGTAGTGCTACCTCTCTGCTTCCCCCTATATATTTTCCAGATCTCCTCACTCCTTGAGCCCCATTTACACTCTCAGTTACATTCCTATCAAAAAGGCACTCACACTGTCCGTATGCAGGGAGCAGAACTGTCTAAAACTCTTCTCTAAATTCCTTAACAGCAGGTGTTCCAGTAGAAGCTTAGACTCATTTTCTGAAGTGGTCAAGTGATCCCTGTGAATGAAGTGAAAGGGTGTCGGAAAATGTATTCTCAAAAGCTTGAGAAGTAAGAAAGACTATCAAACTGTGACAATCTTATAAAATGTTTCAAACTGTAAACTGTGATGCCTATCTGAAGTTTTATTCCACTCACATCCCTCCCAAATTCTCATTCTCTGCCTGTCTGTTTTCTTCAGCTTGACACTTTGCAACTACTGATTCACTCTTACACAATCTGTTTTATCTCTTTTATTCTCATATCAGTCTGCAATTAGTGTTAGTCCCTATCCTGGTGAAAATGTATGAATAGTTGTGTCCTTAAAGTGTCAGTCCTGCTAGTGTTTGGCATTTATGTTTGTTGAAGTGTAAATGCATGTGAAAAAGAAGCCTGCAAATAAGTACACACTCAGATGCAAACACACAGCAGACAGTACAACATGTGAATAAAGTTATTAATATCAGACAGCAAGTTATCACATTCAATTAATTATTTTTGGGGGGAGAACGGCCAATCCTTGAGCCAAGTGATGTAACAGGATGCATGAGTTGATGTCAGCATGTGAGCCTTCTAGCTGTATAAACACACGCACGCACACACACACACACACACACACACACACACACACACACACGTCCTTCAGTGTGACAGCATGTTGTGATGCAGAGTGGCGTCTGCTTGTCAAGCTGACAGACTCGCACTGACAGTATGGTCAGAGTGCTGCAGACACGGGAGAAAAACACTGATTTTATAACGCTCTAAACCACAACAACAGTCTGCCGAGCACGAGCAGTGCAGCACTCAGGACAATCATCCCTGTTTTTTGACCCTTTGATGCAGTGTCACTCTGATGGTTGAGCAACGTGTCTGTGTGTCTCAGACAGCCAGAAAGCTAGTGAATGTATATGAAACATCATCATATGCAGTAGAGATGACCTGCTGACCCAAGGCAAATTAAATCAGGTTGGTGAGATTAAGTCGAATTTGCGGAATTACTGTAATTTCACATGTATTTCAAAGCTGCTGTGCAGGAGGTCTAGGAGTTGGAATTTCTATAATCTTCATTACACTGTATCAGCTTTGTTAAGTGATACGCAGTTAATTATGGGGATGTCATTACTGCACACAGAATAACTGTCTTTCCATTCTCATAAAGGGCTGGAAGGAGGCTATAATTGAAACGTGGTGGTGACGAATAGGGCTGTCACATTCATGAATTTTAGTAGACGATAAATTGTCATACAAATAATTGCGGTTATTGATTCAGATGTCTATTTCTGTTCATTTTATGCCACACAGCACTGTTGTTTAGCTTTGCAACTAGACCTTAATCCATGTTGTCAATTCCAATGGCTACTCAAAAAGGAAACAATGTTTCACCCCTGGCTCTGCTACAAATAGAATTATTTTAGTTCTAAAACTGTGTAGGCGTAATGAAAAAGTGGTTGAAGACAGTTAATGAATGTAGAAGGACGCTTGATTTTATTTTCAAATGTTAATATGCAGAGGAGAAACACAAAGCCTGTGATTATTCCTGCTTCCGCTTCCAGACCGTGGCCAAGAGGCACAGGGGAGACTTTGTTTTGCCTCTCAGGCCTGATGCTCACTTTGCAGTTACACTGTACGTTTACTTCAACAAGACAACTTTACTCCTAATTTCTTCTCTGCTCTGATTACCAAAACCTGTCTGCATAGAGCGCATCACCATCTCTCTCTCTCTCGCTCGCTCGACCACACACTAGCTACGCTTGCACTGCGCACTACGGCCCATGCTACTCTTATAACATCACGTTTCATTCCATCCAAACAATTTTCTATGAATTATCTTATTAGAAAAGCTGAAGTGTGTGAGGACCTGCAGTGTTGAACCTCAGCCAGTCCCCATCACCTCAGCCATCACCCTGTTGGTCCGCCTTCGCTGCACTATTACACAGCCAACGGGCTGAGAAAGGTAGAAAAAAGGAGAGGGAAGGAGAGTGGGCTGTCTAAAGTTAAAATTGAAAGAGAGTGAAGATGTGATAGAGCGAGGCTTGACCAAAAGAAATCAAAAAAGGCAAAGAAGAAGGGAGAGGCAGGGGGAACATGAGAGAGAGCGAAGAGTGAAAGCAAACACATGAAGACGACAGGAGAGAGGGAGGGGAGTAAAAAGAGGGAGAGAGAGGCTCAGGAACTGTGCAGCTGTGGGAGCGTATTAAACAATCACTTCTGTGTCAGCAGCTCAACACCGGCAGAGGACATCTAGTATCGTAGAAGCGCTTAGCCAACGCAAAAACAACTATCACTGACGTCAAATCCTAGCTTTGCTTTCTCATGGTTCTGTACCAAAATCTGTTTGTTCACAAACAGCCAAAAGGCCGGTTGATGAAACTCAACCACCTTTCTCTTGCAATCACCCAGACAGCATGACTGAGGTTATTAACAGACGGTACTGAAACATGTCAGACCAGTACAAAGGCCTTCAATAAACATCAAATCACAGTGCACTGATCCACATGCTGCATGAAAGGAGTAACATGTGTAGTCTGCAGAGTCAAGCATCAGAGCAGCTTCAGTCTCTCGAGAAGCTGATTCACAAGCTGCTTGGTGTATTTACAGCAGGCGGAGCTGCTGGGGACGACATCCCCTCAATGTCAGTCACAGCAATGACATTGTCCCCCAACAGGCACTGAAAACACAATGTAAGCACAGACGCGCACGTCCACATGCAACCCACAGGCATGAAGAGTCTATGTGAGGAATTATTTTAAAAATCTCACATACAGATAAAAGAAACATCTTCCTAATGGAACCAGGATAGTGACGTACTACTATCTGTGTATCTGCATGTGTGTTGTGCATGTCTAGCGTGTGCTGAAGGGGGTAGGGCGTCAAGGCAACGCAAGCCTCGAGACAAGAGGGTGGTTGCCGTGGAAACCTCAGGCTGAGAGCTCAGCAGCCGGACGATTGAAGGGAAAGAAGGAGCAATAGATGGAGAGAGATGGAGAGAAAGAGCGTGAGTGTGATGTAAAAACAGGAGGGCAACGTCCCGAGGGCAAGGAGGGAAAACTAAAACAGAGAAAGAGAAGGAAATAGAGATGGGGAAGGAGGAGGGAAGGTGAAATGATATCTAAGAAGGAGAGGAAGACAATGAAAAAGACAATTACAGACAAACAGTGAGGCAGAGGAGAGGAGGAGATCAAAGAGGAGTGAATGAAAGCTTGAGCTTATGGAGGCAAGGAGGAAGGAGAGAGGCGGGAGATGTGGACTCACAGGGAACGGTGCGGAGGTAGAGGTTGTCTCTGATGATCTGCTGGTGGTCGTGGTCCACTGAGCCCTTGGAGAACCGAAGGTTGAGGTAGTGTCGCAAATCCTTGTCAACCACCCCCCCTGAACACAAACACAGGAAAAGAGAGATTAGAGCTTGTTTTCATTCACATGACACGACACACAAGCCTGGCATTTTGTGGGAGTGTTATCCAAATGTCTTATTGGTTTTTGTTTCAAGATTGGCTCGAGATCAATCATGATGCAAGTGACACTGTGTTGGAAACAACTGAAAGCAGCCTGCCCAGTAGGCCAGTCATTACACACTCATGATGCGCAGCCAAACATCGCTTAAACTCACAGAACTTTTCATTTCTAGTGGAGATCCCAAAGTTTATAAAAGATGCCAAATAGTTCAGTCTGAATTTAGGGTAAATGTTTATATTTTAGTTTGATGGAAGGAAGCAGCTTTAAAAATAAATAAATAAATCCTTCTCCTTGAGTTTTCTGTGAAAACGGAATATATTACTTCAACAAAGAGTTGGAAAAAGCTGATACAAAATGTACAGCTTGTCACAACTGTCAGACAGTGACAGTGAAGAGAAAGGCTGAAGATGAACCATAAAGGAGAAGTTAAGAAGGAACTGTATGTTAGGGGTGTTAAATAAAAAAAACAAGCTTTTGTGATTCAATGAGGCAAAATGGCTTAATCAGATTGAAAGCTTGCACTGATTTTCACACCAAAGCAAAAGAGCAACACACACACACACACACACACACACACACACACACACACACACACA
>CALSBV010012175.1:12893605-12907897 GCA_943590825.1 Bovichtus diacanthus
ACACACACACACACACACACACACACACACACACACACACACACACATATCATGGTAATTGTGTAAACCAGTGATTCCCTTGGGGCTAAATGTGCAGTGTCAGCAGGTTGGGTGACACAGGCCTACAGAGGACAGAAGCTCACACCACCTCATCTCTGCCTTTTATTTTCTGTACAAGCTGTCTTCATCCTCATTAAGTCACTGAACTGAACCACAGTAAAATGAATGACAAACATAACATAAATCAAGAGGAAGAGGACTAAGAGCAGGCCAACATCTGAGCTGCCCACACACTGTATGTTAATGTCCATGAATTGTTTCTCCTCCCTTCATACCAAACCAAAGAAGCCCAGGAGGATAAGAGGAGGAGAACTTATTCTCCACACAACATTTGGTATGCAAGACTATCACATCAGACAGTGGGAGGGATGAGGTTACATGCCATGCATTTACAAATGAAAAACATGTCCTCTCACTCATGCATATTCTAGTGACCTCCTGCCAAATTGACTTGACAGCGTTCGGCCTACCGGTTGAGATTAATGCAGCGCCTACCCGTCAACGAGAACATACAGCGTACCGTGGGAGAGGCAATTTTTCACACTGCACAGAGCGTGCAGATACCTGTATGTATGTTGCTGACACAGGTGACTCTGTGATTTTACAATAATGAATCCTTTTGGAATAACATCTTATGTAAACTGACACCATTTTAGCAAGGCAGTGAAGCACTGTGAATTGCTTCACAAACAGCAAAGCTAGAGGAGAGGAGAGGAGAGGAGAGGAGAGGAGAGGAGAGGAGGGGAGAGGAGAGGAGAGGAGGGGAGAGGAGAGGAGAGAGCCAGAAAACAAAGGAAGAGAGGATGAAATTTTGATTATCAGGATTGTCAGTTTTCAGATTGGTAAACATCGTATCTCACAGCTATGTATTCAGGCATAGGCCATTTCTTTGACATGCACAGACACAGACACCGACACACACATATTATACATGCACACCAACACACACAGACATATGTGCAGAGAGAGATGGAGAGACAGACAGAGTGAAGAGAAAGGCGGTGCAGACAAGGCACCTCATCAGCAGCTAGCCCAGATGTTGATAACAAAGCAGTCCTTTTTCTCCACAGGTATACATCCACAGACAGCCTGTCCTCCCAGGCGTCCTCTAGCCTTGCAACCAACCACCGCACATCCTCTGCCGCCTCGGTGAAACCTCACTGTCCTCCCTCCTGCCTCTGCTTCACCACCGCTGCTCCACCACACACACTCACAGCACCTGGATGCAGCCAATTTTAATCCCAGAGAAGACGACGAGGATGGGGGGAAGGGAGATGCAGAGAAACGCGGAGAGATGGAGAGAGACGACGACCGTCGGGAGAAAAGAGAGAAGAAGGAGATGTGCCAGTGGGAAGCCGGGCTCCAAACGACCTGCCAGCGGATTGGCCAGAGAGCTTCCATAGTCCTGCAGCCCCCCCTATCTGCAGCTGCTGTCACTGCAATGTTTGACTTTTTGTGCATTTGTATGGTGAATGTTTGTGTGTGTGCAAGAGACTGAGAGACAGACTTTGAGTAAGAGTATAAAATAAATGTTTATGTGTGTGAAAGCATTTGTAGATGTGTCTGTATTTCTGAGTGTGAGAGTGTGTGTGTGTGTGTGTGGTTGTGTTTTGTGCGAGTGCACCCAGATGCTCCCTGGCATTCCTCAAATACTCTGCGTCTCGCCCACCAGATGCTCTCCCTGTTTGACCTTGTGTAAACGTCACAGACTAGATAGAAATACTTTGAAACGCAGCAGCAGCATATGTCACACTGAGGTTACACACACTCGTATGCACACGGAGGGATGATAAGCTCACAGCTGCAGACGCCAGTGAAGATGCCTTAAGCGCAGTCTTGGGCAAGGTTTGGTCTAAACACAAGGAATAAACAAACACCAACACAGAAACATGCTCACGATATGAGTACTCAGCTCAGGGCAAAGCTGAGTGAGGAGGAGGCTTTATTGGTATAACTCTTCAATAAGCACGTTTAGCAACCTCAGAGTTAAACGTGACAAACATCAGTCAACTTGTTTTGTGGCTGGTCGCTTTGACCAAGCAGGAACAATTCTGGGGAAGACAATTGTGTAGATGTCCAAAAATTGTAGCAAGTCAAAGGGAAAAAAGATGACAGCCATGATCAATCACAAACTCATCAAGGCAGACAGCAATCAGTGAGGCTTCTGCTCAGTGAAGCATTACATTAGTCCATGCAGGTCACACAGTCTCCATTAACTGACCATCAGCTGAAAAACAAAAAACACTTCAACATGGTGTCCCATTCAAGCTGTCAGCTCCACATTCCTCCCTGCAGCATCTGCTAAGCACAAACTGCTATTAGTGGTGTAGCTGCTGGCACTCCCTCCACTACAGCAGCCGCCACCTTATCAATCAACACATGATGCAATGGTACAGTGGGTCTCTATGGGCTTTGTCTGTTGAACTTAAATGTTCAATATCTCAGATGTGTCTGCTCTGTTACTGCTGGTTGAGTTAACTGTGCTCCCACTGAGTGTTCAGCAGGCTGCTTGGATCCAAATGTGGAGAGTTTGTACAATACAAACAACTGTGTAACCATATGGGCAATACATGGCCATGACTGCATGACAGTCGTCATCAGGCCACATCCTGTGAGTATGTTCAACCAGGTACAGCTTTCCATTTTACCAAAGAAAGCCTAGGAATTGGCAAGAAATCAGTTTTACAGAGAGAGATGTATGGATGGTTGGTGGCGTACACTGAGCCTAATATAATTTAATGCATTTCTTTGTTGCCTTAGCAACAAACACAAGTAAATCTATTTACACAGCTCTTGACTTACCTAACACACATATATATATATATATATATATGCTATACTCACAAGAAACACTGGTTAGTAAATCTGTTCATCCTTAATAACTACTATTACTCTGATTTGAGTAAATTTACATGGGAAAAAAACAATAATTTTTACTTTAAAATGCCACCATACTAAAATGATTTCATTTTTTGGGGGCATTTTTTGCTCTTAATTGATAGTAGTATAGTTGAGAGGCAGATAGGAAATGTGAAGGGAGTGAGGCAGGGATGACATGAAACAGAGGTCCATGCCCCCAAATCAGCAGATTTTTTTTGCGTGGTGTTAATGGAAATGTATTGTCCTACACTTCAATGTGCAGCAGAAAGGCAAAAGGCACTCACATAAAGCCTGACAAATATATCCTGAACAACAGCTATTTGTGAGGATAAGAATAACAAAATGGTGGTGTGGTGTTCATTTCTTGCTTACTAACATTTAAAATAGTTCACTATGAAGACATAGTTCGTAGCTGGGACACCCTAGTAAGTAAATATAAAGTTTGACTAGATTTACTCATGTCTCTTCTCAACTTTAAAAATAAATATGTATTCTTGAACAGAAATCAAATGTTCATGTGAGATCACCAGCAGACCACTGTAATAACAAGGACCTGCTCTTCCACTAAAGTCAGTGGTGTAAATACCAGAACAAGAAAAACGGGAACCCACAGGCTTGTTCCGGTGTTTACAACACTTCAGTTAAGAAGCTGCGTTTGATTTCAGTTATGATTATTAACAGAAACATGTAGATTGACATGACCTCCATCACTGTTACTTACTGCTGCTGTGGCCCTAAATCAGGCTCATTTTCTCCTCATTTAACAGTCAGAAATGTGGAATTTACCACGTTTCTTCAAATGTGATTTTATAATAGTTTTTTTTAAATATAATTCTGTTTTTCCAAGTATGAAATGCATATGAAACTCCTCAGCTATCTCAAAGCAACCACATATTCAGAAGAGAGTTCCTTCAATTAGCTTAGCTGCGTCCATCCTCCAATCAAAATTCATCTGAACTTCATGCATACACATAAAATACAAACTTAATACATATTATCCATTGGATACTAACCATAACCATATCTATATGGCCTATATCTAAACCCGTATCCTAAACCTAAGACCAAATCCAAACTAAAGGAAAGATGAGCAAGATCTTTTAGTTCTTGTTTAAACAATAAACACCTTCGCACGTAGTTGTTCATCTTTCCATCTTGGTGAAGACATATATAAGGATGAAACTACAGTGCAAGAACATTAAATATGCAACAAAGCAGGCCTGATAATAATAAAACTACCCTCCTTGAAATAGACAAGTAAATTGTTAATCCTGCCCTCAACGCCCTCAGCAGGTCAAGATCACACTCCAACACCTGTCATTCATATTGATAAGCTGTTCCTCGAAACAGCATCCAGCCTGAGGCCAAGTTAGCCAGCATGCAAACTACACGCTCAGAAGAAGCAGATATTCTTAAATCTAAACAGAAACGCAGGGTTCACCAGAGTCTCAACTGCAATACATTTATCTCTGTTGTTTCTTCTTTTATAACACCATACTAACATGATTTTTCCTTCTTTGTGCCCGTTTCTTTTTGTAGGCTGAATTAGACGTAGGCATGATGTTTAATTGTAATATTTGTACATACACAGCTTTTATTTTTTTCACACAGCTGTATTTCGGTTAATCATTGGCCTCAATCTTCTATCTTCTACTCAATCTTCTACTTTTATCTGCGATGGTATGTTTTGATGTTTTGCTTGATCTGCTGTTTTTTCTTATATTCATTTTATTTTTAATGTTTTTGATTGGTGTAATTGATGCATTTATGCATTTATTGTGATTTCAAAGTTTCCGTTTTAGGAGCTGTAACTAATAATTACTTTCATTGTCAATTATTCCAACGATTATTTCTCGTGCAGTCTATGATGATGATGTCTTCAGATGTCTTGTTTGCTCCGACAAAAAGTCCAAAACCCAAAGATATTCAGTTTACAAAACAGAAAACAGCTGAGAAGCGAAAAACTAATTAATGTTTAGTATTTTTGCTTGAAAAACTACCCAAACAATACATTGACTATCAAAATAGTTGGTAAATAATTTTATTTGATTGGCTAATTGCTTAATAAACTAATCCTTTCCGATCTTCAGGTTTTTAGACTCACTGTATTAGGAACAGCTCAACACCAGCGAAACTGAAAAAGACAATATCAGGAAAATAGTTTTTGATTTATGCTCACGGACACGTAACATGCAGCACATATTTCCGAGCCCTACTGTCTTCTAACAAGGCACGGCTGAATGCACTGCATTGTTTGCATGTACACCAACATGAGGCTGAAGGGAGGAGCAGATAGATGTAGAAACCAACAGGAGACATTTTGTTTGATTTGGAAGGGCATAATTAGCTCTGACATGCCCATTCTCCCAGGAGGCTGAGCGAGGAGGGAAGCACAGTCGTGCCACATTGATTCTCTGAGTTTCTCTCTTCACAAAGTTTTACTGCTCAACTCTTAAGTGCAAACAACCCTGCAGTCACGCTTCAGGAAAACATGCTGGCATGCCAAGTCTTACTATGTACACACTGTGTACACACACGGCAAACTGTTCACACATACATGCAAACAAAACCGCATAATCAGAAGAACACAAGGGAACAGTCCGAGGTAAACACAATGCAACATCATGTCAAAGTCAGCTGGACACTTAATACTTTCCTGCTCACAGTCCCTCACTGTCTCGCTCAAAACACTTAAACACACTCCTTTTCCTCTAACTAAAGCACAGATACTGTACACCTGACACGTACCACAAACAAACACCTGATCGAATCCAAGGAACAAAGACATATGCATACTACCACTTGGAGTGAAATGTGGGGCTGCTTGGCCAGTTAAAGGCCAAGATTAGAGCAGATGGATGAAGTGGTGCTGTACCCAAGTGGTTGTCATGGAGAACAAAACTCAGAGACAGACAACGTGATAGATAGCTTGCCTGCACTCCTACAAGAGGTCACACGGGCTACAGAGGAGTACAAAACTGCAGCGCAGGAGTCAGCGTATTGCCTCTTGGAAAACATTAACTCAAGTCAAAAGAGGAATATATGTATGCCTGCATTCTCATCCAAATTCGACTGGACATTAAACCTCTCAACCCCTTCATGTCTCTCTGTACTAACAAAGCATCTTCAAAAAAAATACCAGCATCAACTACTGAACACACAGCTGGACACTGACATACATCACTGACGTACATGTGTTATACACTGTTATCATATACCTCAAACTCAAGCCACGTTTTCTTTTCCATACACTAATTATGACAATTTCACAGTAATTGAGGAAACAAAATTAAATGGACCTTTTTCATCGCAGACAATTCGCCTTGTCAAATCACAGGTGTAACTAATAACTTAACTAATTGCTACACTGCTTGCAATTATTACTGCAGCCAGCACCAGGTAAATGAGTTGCACCTGTAATGTTCCATAACTGCTGTCCATTAGAGTTGTAACAATGGAAATGTGTCTTTGGCGATTAAGACAACACACAAAATACACAACAGTACACAGTGATTGTGCATTAAAATGACCAAGTGGCAGCAATAAAAGTGATGAGTGGATATTTCTTCTTCCACTGGCATGTAAGTCCTTAAACACATCACAACAGTGATACGCTGCAGTATTCAACAAGAAATAAATAAATGTAAATTAAAATGAGTGATTGGTTGGTTGTAGAATCAATCAAGATTAAGGTTAGCAAGTTGTATTTCAATAAAGCGGTAACCTAAAATTGATCATTGTAAAGCCTTGACTGTTTTATTGTTTGTTTGTAAGCACTTTGCTAACTAGCTTAAACAGAAAAGTATGCTAACCGTTACATCATTGGCTAATAGCAACACATACTTAGCTAACTAAGCATACTTTTTAAAAAAATTTTTACTAAAAACACATGAATTAATTAAACGTACCTTGCTGTCACTTTCGATAGGAGCTGAACTCATATTACACTCTCCCATTGCTAATTACTGCAATTTCCGATTTACAGTTACCTTATGATACTGGCAATTTCTGTTTGTCGCGCCTGACTTTCAAAATAAGGGAATAACAAAATAAAAGCTATAAAACAAAATAGCTTAAGAACACAAAGTGTACATCTATATGCCATAAAACGAGCTATGCATGGTGTCATTTACAAATGGTATTTAAATACAATTGTACTTGCCTTTTGTGTCTTTTCTTTCATTGTATTTTATTTTATCTACTACATACCTTAAAGTGTATATGTCCATTGTACTATGTAGCCTTTATAGAGCATCTTGAGCACAAAAAAAATCCTTCCAGATTCATAAAGTTCTGCCTTATCTTATCTTCAATTGATTTTTGTTTTAGACCTGGACGTGGTCCATATGTCTTCTTATCTAAAGAACTTCCCTTCTACCCACTCATTACTTCTCTCGGTCCCTCCTTTGTCCCATCTGACATTTTAGTTGCCCAATTTCTCTGTCTTTGTCTCCTCAGCCACCTCTCCAGTGGTCCCGTTAAGGCTACCCAGATCTGACATGGTCTACTTTTTCTTGTTTTACAGTCCCAATTAGGCACAGGTAGTTTGAGCAGGACTCAGTGTGTATATGTGAGAAAGAGAAAGAGAAAGAGAGAGAGAGAGAGAGAGAGAGAGAGAGAGAGAGAGAGAGAGAGTGTGTGTGTGTGTGTGTGTGTGGGGTGGGGGGATTATACTGTATATGTACTTATGGTTTCCACATGTGGGTGTATTGCGAGGGCCATTTAGCTGTGGATGAAGTATCTGTTTCTAGTACTCCTAATGGCATTATTACAGCAGGCGGCAGCGCACATTATTAATAGTAAATGACAGAGCCTCTCTCCTAAAGGTCTTAATATTGATCCCCCCTATCCTGAGACTAGTCTTAATGATGATGTTCCTGCATGTCTTTCTCCACAGCACCGTAATCAAGGCCAGACACACATTTACAACCTCTGAGTCACTGTAAAGAGAAACAAGCCCACACTACAAATGAGACATTAAAATCAAAAGAGGTAGGTTATAGGAATTGCCAACCCTAATTTTCCGCATACCGTCCTCCTCTTACCACAGCGAGCAAATGATTTCCTCGTCTCCCCTCGTATGTCTATGCTGATGAGATAAATACTGATGGACATGAGGAGGTGTGTGTTTTTGTGTATGTGGTGACTCCTGTTTTAAATGCGGCTATATGGAGATGTTTGTCACCCCTGATTGCACTCTCCAGTTCAAGCTGCGCTCTCACACAACAAGCAGGATGCATCTTAATGAGAATTAAAGCAACAGACTGACTGAGAGCTGCAGAAGAAGATGGAGAAAGAGTCAAGGAATGTAAGGAAGAGCAAAGGTATTTGGTGGCTCAAACACTTTATCCTCTGTTCTATAGCAGTGATAGTCAATAATGGGGAGAAAATAGAAAGCGATATAAAGGAGCCTTATAGGCAACAGAGAGTATTAAGAAACTCATTAGTTAAAATCAGCAGGGGTGTGTTCCCGGTCAATACAAAAATGTATAATTGTGGCTGTGGCTGAGAGAAGGCCACCCTCTGAGCATCTTAATGATTCTCCTCTCCAATGCTTCATTTGGCTGCTATGGTCTGATAGTCTAATAAAGCCTGTCTGTGTCACTACAGGAACCTTTTATGCTGCTAAATCCAAACCAAAATGGATTGAATTCAGCTCCACTTTACTGACCTGACTGCTCCTTTCTTTTCTTCATTACATGTTAGGATGAACATAAAGTCAGTGAGAAGTGGCCAAAACTCACATCCTAACAAGTCAGGTGGAAAAATCAAAGCTCTTCACAAAGCGGACATTTTGCTTCGACCTATTTCATTCTGACCGTCATCATATACATTGCGCCAAATAACGTATTATAGTACAACAAACCTGAATCCAGTGTGGTTTGTTAAACGGTGTTACACAATGACTTTGTTACTTAGCTGGTAGTCATTTTCAACTGGATTTGGACGGGGACAACATTGTTTTCAGCCAGTTTCTGCCTAGTATACAGTTTTTGGGAGCAAGAGTCAATCTTAGAAAAAGATACAAAACATAAAAAAATAAGTAAATAATTAAAGGGTTGGGTCTCCCAAATACAAAAAAACACATTTTCTCATCTACTTCTAGTAAAAGCTGGCCATGCAGATAGCTTTGGTTTTTATTGGCTATGGTTTCAGATATCCGTCTTAGAGATTTCAGCCTCCACCCTATTACAATGGTGATGCTAACAGCGTTGGGAAAACAAATTCAACAGCCATGTCTTTTTTCAGAAACTGTCCCTGCTCCAGAGAACACAATGTGGACCATTTTTATTGGAACTGATTTCTGACAAAGAGATGGTCCCTGCTGACAGATCACCAAATACCACCAAATAGTTTATTTTGTTTTGCTTTGTGAAGCACTTAAACAAATGAACATTATTTTCATTGTGGTAGTATGATTATTATTGTTATTACTATTACAACTATAAGCAACATTATTCCAGAAAGGCTAAACTCAGATAAGATGCTCCAGTAAGTAGAGTTACGGAGCAGCTCAGAATTACAAACCTCAACAACTGTCAGATGAGGTGCTAAAGGCTCTGACCTTTAACATATTGATTAAAACATATTGGGCAGTCAGACAAACAGCATCACCTCTGAAGCCTCACTGAGTACTAACTGATTAGACAGCTACTGTCCTCTACTGGTACGAAGCATCAACTACAGTGATGAAATGATCCTGAATGCAAATGAAGCACTTAAACACATCAGCTGAGACTTCTTCCAGTAAGACCTTACTACTGCAAGGAACATGATTATGTCAGCAATGCAATTTATGCAGGTTCATATCTAAACAGTACCGCAAAGTACATTCTTATCTTTCATGAACTAATGTATTACCACCAACAACACCTCCTGTAAAATCCATTATCTCTTCATTTTTTCTCAGAAAAAAAAAACATAAACTAAGGTTGACATATACATAAAAAGAAGCAGACGGGTTAGAGGATTTTCAAACAGTTCAGGTGTGAATGTATAAAAAAGGCTTTAATTCAATACTGTGCAGAGTCCCTGATGATTTGTACAGTATACAGTATACAGTATAATACTGTGTAGTTGGCTCCAATCCAAGATATTCAGCTCAGGAATGATGGTGAGCCTCTTAAGAAAGTCACAAAATCGCAGAATTGTTGGTAGCCCTCCACCAGTTTTGGTTCTGCAGCTGGAGCAGCTCCTGACGCCAGCTTTTATAATCCTTCTCATTCAGATCTCAAGCCCACAGCAAAGCTATCAGATTAGCGCTGCTGGCTAATCTAACACTATGTCAATGAACGAAAACCATGCGCTGCGTCCTGTGCCGCCATGCCTGACTGAATAAGATATGATTCTGTGAAACTGGAAGGGGGGACCTGGCTGTGTGTTAGCTACATATACAACATATCATTTCTAAACCAGACGTTATGTCTTATACTGTGAATTTGTTTGTCTCTGTGTGTGTGCCGGCAGACTCACACACAGAGCCACACACACACAGACTGAATAACTTTCTGTTCACGTTGATGCAGCAGTCGTGGAGAGCCAGATGTCCCGGCTGCCTGCACCTCTGGAGGTGAGAGATGGTTGTGTCTCTCAGGCTGAGGCCAGGAGGGAGAAACAGGCAGAGTGCCAGGACCTCACATGGGAGGATGGTAGGGACGATTTAGTCAAGTAATGTACTTAAGTACAAATCTAAGCTACTATTACTTTTATTTAAGTGCTTCCAGTTCATGTAACTTTAGACTATACTAGACAACTACAATTCAGAGTGAATTTTACTTTTTACTCCTAATTTATTTGAGAGCTATATTTACCAGTTACTTTGCAAATTGAGATATTGCATACTTAACATATGATGTGCTTGTAAAATGTAGTACATTGTTATAGATTAAACAAGTCAACGGTATATAATAATAATAATATATTATAGGACATACAATGAAAGGGGTAACTATTTCTACATTAAGCCATTTTAAATCAGTGATTCTCAAAGTGGGGTTAATGACACTCTGCCAGGGAGTCTGTGAAAGGTTTTCTGATTCATTAATTAACAGTAAGTTATCATCATATAAAATATATTGCATTTTTTACAAAAGGCTTCATAGGTCAACAACTGTTTTTGTTGGTGAGATGGTGCTTATATGTTTAATACATAAATATGTTTCTAATAAATTTCTCTTGTGTAACATAACTAAAACTATAGAAGTGTAAAAAATGGGCTACGTCAAAGTATTCTGAGGGACATACATGAGGGGGTCCCCAGTATATTCTCCACCTTGTAAGAACAATTAAGAACCACTGATTTAAGTACATAGTTGCACTTACTGTAAGTCCAATTCTGAACGAGGACTTTTACTTGTAATGGAGTGTTTTTACAGTGAGGTATTAAAAAAGCCACTGAGGAGCTGCTGCTGTGTAAGATTTTGTTATGAGCATAAATCCAATAACTTCCCCAGTTTGACAATCAGAAAAATGTCTGATTTATTATAACGCTTACCAGAGGTTGTTGTAGCAGAGTACAATAATGGCCTTCTCATAATAAAAAAATAATTAAAAAAGTTCCACAAAAGCACAAGCAGGGCATGAACTGAGGCACAACTTGTATGTTTCTTTTACTCAGCAGAAGCTCCTGCACTTTATTAAACGGCCTTCCTTCAACAACTCTTTATCAATGACCTCAGCACAACGATGCTTCACCAAGTGGTCGCAGGTGTAAATACAAACAAATAGGAATACACACATGAGTGTTTTCTACACGTATGCCTTTTAAAAACATATTTCCAATGTTAAATGTGTGAAGTGACAGCAGTGTGCTGGCTCAGCACTGATGACTTGTTAGGGTGTGGAAATGTTTAGACAGAGTAGAGAAGTCAAAAATCAAAATCATCCTACAAAAGGCAAAAGGTGCACATGCACATGAACACCAAATGTAATGTAGAGCTTTGTTCTCTCAAAAACTTTTATTTAATGACTATTTATTTTTGATAGACTTGTCATTTCACCAAAACAGCAGATATAATTCTGAAATGAGAGACAGAGAGAGAGAACCTAATATTTTCTTATTGTTCCCATAATAAGCACACACACACACACAAACACACACACGCTCACACAAACATCATGAATAATCATAAGAATATGGTGTTTTATCTCAGCCAGATAAACTGCTTTACATGGCAACATCCTACTTGTGTGAAATATTTTCAACCTCACACACTGCATCCTATAGTCACATCTCCATGGTGATCCATCAGTTCAAGCTCTGTGCTGTTATTCTGGAAAAATCCCTAAAACCTGACTGTGTTCTTTGGATTTATGAAAACAAAAGCTATTGTCGAGGCCAACATTTCCAGTTGAGACTCATAATCGCAGAACATCGCAACCAATCATAAGCAACTATTACTAAAAGAAGTAAATGTATCAGACATTTCATCATCGTAGATGGAAGAAACTCTGATCCTAATAGCAAAAAAACAAAACCTCCTTTCAGTCATGCTTTATACACACTGCTTCTATCTACGTTTCACAAACACATGCAGCAGCACAGTCCCAGAATGTCCCATGCAGTGTGTCCACGGTGAGGAGAATTACATTGACCTAATTCACTTAACTGGACCAGTTAGATATTTGGTCATTGGCTGGCTTAGCTTGAGTTTGATCCTCTCAGCCGAGTTCCAGCAGCTTCTAGCCTCAATAAAATCATCCTCCTCCTCTGACAGAACTCATCGCTTGGTGAGTTATTAATACCAACAGAGCAGACAGGATGTTATGCACTGATTCTTCAAGCTTCTCATCAACAAAGCGACACGAGAGGAGAAGGTCGCTTTCTCTCCCTCTGCTCCATCTGTCCCTCCATACTGTACCCACGTTAAGAGGGCTGGCAGGAATCGGACAGCTGAGTCAGAAAACTTGACAACCTCAAACAATTCTCAAAGGCACATCCGAGAAACATTAATATGCAGTCGTCATTTTAGCTGGCAACATTGACGGTCGTGAGCTAAATTTACAAGGCCTGTTATTGTTTTCTTCTGCCTGGAATCAGGGACACAAATGACTGTGAATTTTGAGTGGTAAAACTGCATATGTGCTGTGCGAGGATGAAAAACTTGACAGGTGTATGTCTATTTCTGTGTAGAGGTATGCTATATTGAAAGTAACAAAACACCGCAATAAAGTTCTTTATATGTTTACAGATGAAGATTATTCTGCTTCTGAGGTGTTGCCACAGAAAGTAAAGGGCGGCGCGGCATTGACTGTCTACGGTCAATGGAAAGGACGTTACAGTTTAACATAGAATTTGATATTTCAGATCAAGGGGTTATATTCATCTGCTGAATTACTGTTTACAGTTTCATTAGAAAATACAGCCTGCCCTATATAGGCTGTAGCCGAGAGCCACTGCACAGTGTGACAGAGGCTGGCTGTGCTCCACTTTTGATGTTAAAGGGCATGTTAACATTTTGAATTCATATTGTTTTTCCTCTGGAAGTACCACATATTTTTCTCATAACCGCTAGTAGGAGAAATGTCCCGGGGTTTTCCTCCTACACACTCCTCTCTGACAGGCAAAAACACCATTTGGAACGAATAAAATTACATTTCAAACAGGCAATATCAGCAAGCAGTGACATGTTTCTGGCTTTAAGTCTGAATTTCTTGTCCGCAGCAAAGCACCTTCAGGTAGAGAGAACATTTTTTTTTGATATTCTTTTTATTCTTATGTAAATCTGAATAACATTTGTTGTGGATTCAGCCTGGGACGATGGCTTTAATGTAATCTGAATGAAAAAAATACAAGATTAAAAATAGCTGACATTAATATTATTTATATCACTGTTTTTGCACCATAGCTATTTATGACAACAGATTAATGACAATTTAAGGCAACTAAAAAGAGAGCCAGGTTATTTATAAGTGGAATACAAATTACATTTTTATAAATATATTTTTCCCAAAAAACGGAGAATAAACAGGAAAAACTAACTAATAAGCAGCACTGTAAATGAACTGACTATTCAAGCACAATGAAAACAGAAATCTGTAGCTAGTCTGCGTCATTGGGGAGAAAGGAAAGAAAAAGACAAAGCTATCACTATAATATTTTGTCCATTGTGCGTTAGTCATTATGACAGGTTGGCACAATAAAGACATGTCATAATTATATAAATAAATCAATTTATTTTAAAAATCAAGAATGTGCTGAAGAGAATTTGAAAAAATCACAAGATGGAATTTTCTCTGTTTCCAAAAGTGTGTATTCTCACATTTTCACCATACTCTTCTCTTAAAACTCCACCTCTCTTTCTCACTTACACACACACACACACACACACACACACACACACACACACACAC
>CALSBV010012175.1:12920069-12933766 GCA_943590825.1 Bovichtus diacanthus
CACACACACACACACACACACACACACTTTCTCTCGCTCGCTCGCTCGCTCGCTCTTTCTTTCTCTCCCTCCCTCTCTCTCACACACACACACACTTTTGGCCTCAATCAAAACAACGCTTCCACTCGCAGCACACATGCAAACCACACATCCGAAAAGGTTTACACACAGCTCTCACAGTATGTCAGAGTGAATTGGTCTACAGAGTGACTTGGTCTTGCTTGGTTTGTCCAAGGAGGCAAAAAAATGATGCGACAATGAAATAATCAGAAAAGAAAATAGATAATATCGACTCGGGGGCGGAGGGGCTGCTTGGTAAGAGTTCAATGGCAACATCTACATAGATCTAACATCTATCTTAACAAAAAGAAACACTGCAACTAAGGCATGCAAGGCACAAGGACCTACAAAGAAAAGACAAAAAGTGTTCATTCATGGACAAAAAAAAAAATATGTCAAGGCCCCCCTTTTTATATAAAAATTTAAAAATAATGATAAGGTAAAACAAGCACATTTTAAAAACTGTGAAAAATCCCCGGCCATAGACAGTTATACAAATATTTTACACAAAATGTTTTCTACACACCGTCTTTAAAACTTTTAGAGATGAACATAAGTTAATAAGAGGTTAAAAGTGACATTCTCAGCAGGGTCCATGAAGTCCCTCCAGTCAGAGTCCCCTTGAATAAAGTCACTCGGTAAGTCGGCCACCAGAATGCCTGAACAGAAAGAAGAAAAGAGACGGCGTGATGAGTAATGTGACAGACCACACCCGACTCTCCGACCAGCTCGTCCTTGAAGCTGCAAGCGTTACCTTTAGAAAAGGCCACAGTCCTTCAGGTTGTTCTTGATGATGACGTCAGTGACAGCATCGAACACAAACTGCACGTTCTTGGTGTCGGTGGCACAGGTGAAGTGGGTGTAGATCTCCTTGGTGTCCTTTCTCTTGTTCAGGTCCTCAAACTGACACTGGATGTAAGCGGCTGCCTCCTCGTAGGTGTTGGAGCCTGAAGGAGGGGCGGAAGAAGACAATAGGGAGAGAAAAAAAGCGCAACGGTGTCACAACAGAGCTTCATCAAATAATATTCAAGAGCATTTCATTGTAAAATTGACAAATAAAACCCATTTACTGACAAATCATTAAAATTATTATAATATTGACCGATTTGGGAATTTCATGTCATTTAATGATCAATGATCAATTGTTTGAATACACACCCATTCATGTTTGTAAATTGGGTGGACCAGTACAACACCACCCCAACTATGACCACAATAATAAGCATAAAGTAACTAAACGTTTTTATGCTTTATACAAGAATAATTGATCATGTGTACCTAATAAAGTGGCCAGTGAGTGTAATCGTGTGTGTGTGTTGGCTTAATACTGTTAATTGTGTATGTATTTACAAATTTCTAAAGTGTCAGGTAACCCTTGCACCTCAATTTGTAGATCATTTTGGTTGTATGATATTTTCCTGGTTTCCACTCAGGGCATTGCTGCCATGTTATGCGTTTGATGCAATGCATCAAAATCAATTATGCTGATAATCCTTGATAAATCCCAGATTGTGAAAAACAAAAATCCCCCCTTGCATTAGTTGACAGAAAAGTATTTATTTATTACATTTTTAAATGATCAGAAAAAGTGGCATTATGTATAAAAAAAAAAAAAAAAAAAAAAAAAAAAAAAAAACCCTGCCATGGTGGTTAAATGGTTAAAAGTCGGAAAATTAATATTTGGTAGTGATGATCAGGACTGATGGTTAAAAGCTGAAAATAAAATCAATATAATTTTATGGCACTTTTATGATTGTTTTTTTTGTTGATTAAATCCGAGTATCAATAATCATTGATGAACCTGACAAGGACACATTGTTATAAACATAAAGCAGCCCACACAGTTCAAGAGCAGAGAGGAGAAGAAAGAACTATCTTTGTGTCATCTGTAGAGACTGCCACACCTATGAGAGGCAACAAGGGGCCGACAACAAGTGCTGGATGAGTCAATGCAAGAAGGTTTCTGGACCTCAGTTTAGAGTCTAAAAAGCAAAAATAGTTTAAAAAAAAAAAATGGTATAAGTTTGTAGGAAAAAAAGATGAAACACTTCACATTGTCCTCAACTTATTCATTGTCAGGGTCCCCGAGTCAAACCCAATGTGGGCTTTAAGTTTAAATAACCATATTTCATTCCTAAAACCTTTCAAGGTCTTTAGTTTGCAAATCATAAAAATGCCTTCAGTCATACACACAGCTTTGCTAATAAGCTCTATGCTGTCAATTAAAAATGTTAAATATACTTGGCTGGACTTAATGCTTTATGTGCAACACTAACATACAAAGTACAGTATTTGTATGTACAACACCTGGTCTGCGTACAAATGTTTCTGTATGCGTGTCTCTCTCTCACCTGCATATTCTGGGTAGCAGATTGTGAGAGGGCTCTTTTTGATCTTTTCCTCAAACAGGTCTTTCTTGTTGAGGAAGAGGATGATGGACGTATCTGTGAACCATTTGTTGTTGCAGATGGAGTCGAACAGCTTCATGCTCTCATGCATTCGATTCTGAATGAGAAGAGACGCACAACGGTAACCAACCGGACAACCTGTACAAACTGAATTTGAAATAAAAGTGTGTAGAGGTCAGAAGGGTCTTACCATCTCCTCGTCCTCAGCCAGCACCAGGTCATAGTCACTCAGAGCCACGCAGAAGATGATGGCGGTGACTCCCTCAAAACAATGGATCCACTTCTTCCTCTCGGATCTCTGTCCGCCTACATCAAACATCCTGCAGAAAGATCACAGACACACACTGTTAAATAATATATCTCACAAACAAATGATGCACCTTATGGCAGTAATATGTTAACTCTATGATCGTCATTCGATTCAAAACATGGGATCATTTCTTCCCTGCGAATAAAATTGCTAGATATGGTTTTGAATTGTACAATGAAAAGATCCTTAAGTCGTTGAAATATATGGTAAAAAAAAAATATATATATACATCTATATCTCAGTCCTTGCTTTATTAATGTGTCCCTCGTCTGTTTACCTGATAGGTTCTCTTTTTGCCTGACAGTGTTTGTTGTTTTCTGTAATGGGGGAATATCTATTTTGTTTTTCCCCTGACCAATCACTAGCAAGCAACATGTGTCCACATGGAGGCTGTGATGGTGCATGCTAGGAGTAGTTAATGTTTTTCAAACTGATAGTCAATTTAAGAGTTATTTATAAAAAAAAAAACAACAAATAAAAAAAAAACTGCCGTTTCCATCTCATCCATGCGTGTCAACATTTTTCTGATATTATTTTTCATGACTGTAGCAATTTAGCTCTGCAAGAAAATGAAGTCCTCATTCTTAATCTTGCTCACTAAACTCTGATTGATTAAATGTTTCTCCAACCCCTTGGACACAGCCGTCAATGAGAACACCACCAGACCTTTTTGAGTCACTGAACTAGTCGGAGGTGTGTCTGAGGCGATTCAGAGATCAGGAACTAGATTAGGAGAAAGCACCACTAGTCATCATGTCAATACAGTTAAATGACTGGACAAACTGTGGAGGTTGTACTCACTTGAAGTGCAGGTCCTTGAAAGTGAAATGCGTTTCCACAATACCAGTAGTTTTGACTCTGGTCCGCAGCACATCCTGTTGGGTGGGCACATAAGCACCGTGGGATATTCTGTCCAAATCATTCAGGTAGCTTTGGGAGGAGAAAAGAGAGAGAAAGATTTAAAAAGGAGACAGATGTTTGCAGACTAAGAGCTGCCAAGTACAGTCCCACACTAGTTCCTGTATGTGTGTCAGTGCAGCCAACTCACTATGCTGCAGAGTCGTTGAGCTGGTACTCTCGGGAGCGGCTGAAGCAGGCCTGAACGCCCCCGTCCTTCCACAGCCGCTGGATGACCCCAGCTAGTTCGCCTGTCATGAAGCCCTCTTCTGCTGAACCCGCCAGGACAAACAGCTGCCGCGCATCATCCTAACGAGACAAAGCCCTCCCATTAAAGTCTTAACCAACAATGTCTTCATATAAATGCAACACAGCTTTGCTAGGAAAACTGTTTACAGTGCATTTAATGTCAAAAGAAACAAAGATTTAGGTGCAGCGTTTTGTACATTTGTTGCATCATCAACTACAATAGACTTGGTTTGATACTTTATTACTCGTAATTGACTGAATTTGGATTAAATAGGCAAACAGGCAAATCCCAGTAAAAGCTCTCCGCCACTGACAAATATGACTGTCTGGAAGTGAGGACTAAAAATGACAAATTAGTTGTCTGTTTCGGTCCTTTTAACCATGAAACTTGCGTAAAATAAGATTGTAAAAGCTAAATAGTCTTATGCAGGTCAGTGGCCAAATAAATTATATTTGTAAGAGCATAAAAATCAAGAAAGTAAAGCTCTGGGTGTAAAATTAGTCACGATGACACAGCCAGGCCAGTCACGCTGAAGCAATGACTAAGCCTTTTGTTTTTCCAGGAAAAAAAACAAATGTACAAAATCAAACAGGGGTCTGTTCAGCAAATAGAAGAAATTAAACACCCAGAAGTCTGAGCTGTATTTATTTACAGGCGCAGCATGTGGTAATAATATACTTGACTTATACAAAACACCAAACCACTGAGCAAAAAGTCCTCAAAAATCAAGGAAAACTGAAATGTTGCTGATTATTACTATAAAACTCATTCTTGTTGACAGGCCGCTCTTCAGTCCATGAATAAGTACTTCAAAATGTCCCAATTGTTGCCCTCATAGCACTGAGCTATATTTTTGCACAGAAATATAACCCGTTATATCCAGACAACAATGGAAATGCCAGCTTTTTTCCCTCCACTTACTGCTCTGGCTGGATCAGCAAACTCGATCTTGAGGCGTCCCATAGCTCTGATGATGGCAATAATGGACTGGATGGTGTTGCTGTAGACGACGGCCTTGTACTGCTTACACTCCTCCTCTGAGTAGCCCGCTTCATGGATGATCCTGGCACCCAAAGAAAGGGCATTAGCAATGTTTCTCCAAGTAGCTTTTTCATTCATTTCTTCATAAAATGGATTACTATGATCGACTGGCAGTTATTAGCTGAGATCAGCAGATTATGGATTGTGTTGTTTGTGACAAAATTGTAGTTGCTTTACCCTTGCCCCCCTTTTAAATTATGGAGACATAACATATGGAAAATCAAATAACTGAAATATTGTGTTGACATTGCATAACACATCTACATCTAACTAAGATTAAAACATATGCATTCACATAGTGACATGGAATGAAAAATAAATTGTTCATGATATTTGATTGTTCAAGTTATTTGAAGTGTTTAAATCATGTTTAAACAAGTTGTTTTTAAATCATACCAAGTAAGAGTGAAATTATCTACTTATTTAACTTTTATTGATCTAATATGGAAGCTTATGGCAAACTATATGGAAGGAATTGTTAGTGTTCAAAAATACGCCCTATTCACTACCTACGTCATTAAATACTTACTGACATTTTTGTGTGACCAAATTCTAAATGTTAAATTAATGACAAAAGTCTGTATAGTGCCACTGTTATACTGTAAAGCATGTACACTACATATGGCTAGAAATCCAACAACGCGATGCTTCACCTTTAAAAGATTATAAAAAATTACAGTTAATGCAAAATTAAACTTTCTATAACCTGTCCGATGTCTCAATTTACTGCTCACCATAGAGTAAACTACAGAGTGTCCATTGTGTAGGGAACAGTGAATGAGTGAACAAAAGTGTCAAGAACATCTCACCTGTTTATTACTAATAATCACAGCTGTGTCAAGTGATGTGGTGCATACATAATTAAGTGTGTTGTTTAAACTCTGCAGTCTGAGGTGCTTTAGATGATTTTCAGAACAAACAATATTTGAAGCGGAACAGCCATGATTGGTGTATGTAAAGCAGGAAGAGGTTAAATGTGCTTTAATCGCCTCACAAGGAATTGCACGCCAGTCTGGTTCTCTTAAGTGTAGTATGAGGAGAGACTTCAGATATTTGGTCCAAAGTATACTGTAGCACACAAATTAAAAAAAGGCAAAAAAAAGTTAACCGTTGTACCTGGCATTGAAACGTTAGTCTTGAAACTAAGTTTGTTGCCTTTAATCTGTGTGCTCCAGTATATTTTGGACCAATTATCTGTAGTCTCTCCTCAGCTATTATTGGTATGTTGTTAAATGTTTGATGTTGACCCTACACACTTACTTCATCTGTTTAACAATTGTACTTTTCCCAGACTCTCCAGCACCTGAAACACAGAACAGAGGGCACAGACAATGTAATTATAGTGCATAGTTACATGATGTTAACTATTTAAGTACAAGTCACAGACAAGTAGATATAGGATTCACAATACCCCCCAAAATGTAACTGCTGACAATTGTGATATAAAAACACACTACATGCACACAGCTTGTTTTCTGTTAAAATAAGGGTTTGTTCAAACATTAGGCTTCTTTTATTGGTCTGGTATCAGAATACTTGAAGGGATTATGCTGCTTTAAATTTGTGTCCGTTGTCAAGGCCTCTCCCGTCATTCATGTATGCACTGTGTGAACAAACATGTCCAGACTTAAGAACTAAATGCAACAATCAATACGAGTGGGAGAAACATTTATTTGTCCAAGAATCGAGATTATCATCTTCTTAGATTCTGAATCCATTCACAACTTCCATAAATCAATTTTTCCTATAAAAAGAACCTAGATATTGCTACTGATGGACAGTAATCCCACACACCAAGTCAAAAGGTGCGTCAAGTAGTACCGCAGTAGATCCTGAAATTATCACCCATAGGTACTGAATCAAGAATCTATTTTGAATCAAATCATGAAATACTGAAAGATTCACAGCCCTAGCAATCAATAGTTTGAGACACTGTGCAGCACTTAGATCAAAACACAACAACCATATGCTAAATTAATGGAAGCTTAATCTCACTCAAAACAAAAAGGACAAATCACTGTCAAATACACAAGTTTAACCAGCAACACTGTCACATAATGCACTGAAGAAGTGTGTAAAGCCCAGTTGAGCCAGGGCACAGTGTAATTGGATTAATCAACTGGATCCTCTGTCAATGAGATTATACACAGTTTAAACAACCCTGGGTTAGAAATGTATGCGGAACCCGACTCTGCTGGACTAAGAACTATCAGATGCATTTCACATGGACCATATGATTTATAGAGGTGATAACACTACTCAAGAATTACGTCATCATAGCCTTAGAAAGTTAAAAGTTAGGAAATACAAGAAACATAACAATGGTGCATATCTGCGATCCACTTAAATAGGCCAAAGAATCGTTTGGTACATAGTCTCTCATACAATTCCCTCTGAGATACAGGCGTGTTTTCAGCTGAGCACACGACATTTTAATTACCTTACCTCTACAGGGACTCTCAGCTCCCCAGTGAGGAGAACTGTTCACCATTTCATTGTCCCATATGATAAAACACCCACACACCGCCGCATACACAGAGTTAATATTACTGCAAACATCATAACAAACTCAAATTTAATTGTCAAACACACTCATATCTCAATGAGCTGCTAATGTTAAAAAGGGCTTAATGAATGGAAACCATGGCAGAAAATGGAAGTAAAAGTAAAATTGTTTGTCATATAGCTAGGATTTTTTATTGAGCTGCATTGGACAAGGGAACACACATTCCCCTCAGGCTACATGAGATGCAGCTATCTCCCCAGCGAACAATAAACACTGTGGCTCTCCTCTGTGCTGCTTCTGTACATGAAAATGCCGCTACACACAAACAAAGATCAATCTTTATGTGAATCCACTTCTGAGGCAGTCCACCCGTTAAAAGCACTCGTCTCAAGAACATGTCATTAGCAGATTTCTGCATTATTGCAAACACCCCTGGTGGGATGCCTGACAGAGCGGCATACTGCAATAAGCACACAAGGTAAAGCTGCATATATCCCCGTCTTGCTGATAAACACACACATGGTATAGAATAACATCCAACAAATGTGAAATAAATATGTGTTAAATGGTAATTGCCCCATCAGACAACAAATCCACAAACCAATCCCAGACATCTCATGCAGGTGCTTGTGGGAATCGTGACAGGGAAAAAAACACAACCATGAAAATTCAAATCAGGTGCATCTCAAATGACACACAAACATACAAGAAGCTACTGCTGCGGCTGAGCATTGTACAGTGACTGATTGTGGTGAGATCACACGTCCGAAAATGGACCTGTGCTGGCACACAGACCAGTCTGGGCAGAGATCAACTAAAGAGATGCAGAATACTGTTGCATTTTTAAAACAGCTTGTAAACTACACGGTCCAGAAAGGCATCATGTTAGCAGGCAGTAGCCGTCTGTTGTGTGTGTATATAGTTGCCACAGATGCTTATTGCTGTCAACCAGGCTGCATAGGTTGCTATGCAACCTTTTGCCAGTCCTTTCCTGTCTGAGACCGCCAGCAGTCGTCATAAGCTTCCAGTAACAGAAAGAATTGAGACAGTGTGGCCGTTTTACTTGAAACAACTCCAGATGAAACTGTGAGGTGTAATATTTATATAGGATGTGATCATCCACAAAGATGGGTCATTTTCTTATCTACAGTTCAGTGATACGATTTTCTTAATATATTTGCCTGTTCGGGCTGATTGAAATGAGAGTGCAAATCCCTGTCTGATTGGCCAGCATATTCAAATTACAGCAAAAATGTTTTTCCCTCAGAAACCCTATCAGCTAACCTCATTTTTGGTAAAAATGGAGTATGACATCACTATTAGTCATACACAAGATATCATTAAATTATTAATAAAAGCTTATGATTAATATAACTCTTCAGAAATTGCAAATATGAAACATTTCCCAGATCTGACGTTAACAGAAACATTTAGACTAGTTGAGCAGGATTGCTACATGACCTCTAAACTCACCACTACATGACTTAATATTCCCATAAACACCAACTTTTACGTCGCATGGGCGGACATTCACTCATAATCAGTAAAAAAAACAAACAGCTAGTGTCTTCCAGTTTGGCAGCATCAGAGTCAACCGGCCTAAAGTAACGTTACCGTTTGTGTGATGAATGGCTGCGAAACAGGAAGATGGCTAGCTTCTGTATTTTACATTGTATAACAATGAAGTCCATCCGTTACACTAACCACAGCATTACAGACATTTTTGGACGGGCAGTTGAAAAGATAACACCTCAGACATTGTTTAAGGGTTAGCTTTCTATGAGCTAACTAATCTAGGCGAGCGTTGGTGCGCTAACCTAGCTAAGTAGCTAATTGCTTAGCTAAATTAGCTTACTGGCTTAGTGCTGGGTAATAGCGGCTGTGGGGACAAAACTAATCACACGGGCAACTGATAAATACTTTGACTGAGCTGATTTAACAAGCTGAGGAGTAAAATAAAAGCTCCAGCAGCTCCAACTTTTTAGCTAAAGGCACCACCACCGTGCCATTCATATAAAGCCCCGAAATGTCTCAAACTCCACCACTTGTTTGTTTCATCAAAGTAAACCCCGTCAAGTTTTTTTTAACGTTATCGCAGCTAGATATAATTTATATCTAAGCTAATATATGAACGTGTTTTAATATGTTACAGTTGGCTTAAAGTTTGCAGCAGGCGGAGGGCAGTAGGAAAGTCCCTCTCCAGCAAATAGACCGAGACCCCGTCCCTCCGTCCATCCATCTTTCTCTCACCGAGCAGCAGCAGCTTCACCTCCCGGGCAGCCTTTTCTCCGTCGTCCCGCAGATTCCGGTCGATCATCTTGCTCCGCTCCTGCGCCGCCTTGTCGTCCGTGCTCAGAGTACATCCCATCTTCTTTTTACCTGACCTCCGAATAAATAAAAAAATGCAGACTAAAACACAACTTTAACTACGAGTGTAACGACATGCAAAGGCTACCGAGCTAGCATCCAGTGAGGAGGAGGGAGGAGGAGGAGGGCGGAGGCACTGTGTCTCTCCAACACTTGCGATTCAAACACGCCCTTGCCTCGCACTCAAAGCTTCCGATTTCACGGCAAAGAAGACTCAAATATGAGTTATTAACCAACACGCGCAGCTTTCACGTTAGCTGGCTCTCGATTTGCGTAGTTTGAGCTTCTTAAAAGAGTCGAGCACGGCAGGCGGTATCATTCACAGAAAGAAGGAGCAGACGGCTACAAACTGTTCGCTTCCTGTTCTACTTCGCACATACCTGTGAACTGCGCATGCGTGGCAGAGCAACAAGCTTCTTTTAAATGTTTAAGCTTCTTGTTTTAGTCTGCTGTGATTACTGTGGAGACCATTTACTTTAAGAAAAGACTAGAGAAACGCATGAAAAGTTACGCATGGTCAAAGTATTGAAGCCCATGTCCTATAAGTCATTATAATGAGTCAAAAATAATGACTATATCTCCAAATAATTAGCTAGTATCTCAAAATATTAAGTCATTTTTTTAAGATACTATGTTAATATATTGAGAACATTTGTTTGAAATAGTTGAACATTTGAATTTGCATAAC
This sequence comes from Bovichtus diacanthus, assembly GCA_943590825.1. Classification (NCBI taxonomy): domain Eukaryota; kingdom Metazoa; phylum Chordata; class Actinopteri; order Perciformes; family Bovichtidae; genus Bovichtus; species Bovichtus diacanthus. Next base: position 12,930,597 of record CALSBV010012175.1, read on the forward strand.
ATTGTTTTGATTTAGTAAGTCAAAATTCTGACTAATTCACAATTAATTGACTCAGTAGTTTATTACATCAACTAATAAGTACATTTGACATTTGAGTTTGGATCTCATAAGATCTTTTTATGAGTTAAAATATTGATTTAGTAGGACATCTAATTATCATCATGATCATTTTCACTTTGAGTCTCAATGTAAATTTTTTTAATTTAATAAGTCAAAATTATTTTGAATTAATATATAAACATCTTGAATTAATAAGTGACTATCTCATAACTTTTGCTTACTAGGTCATCATTTTGATTTGTGATCCTATATTTTGACTTATCATCTCATAATTTTGGCATACCACGAGTATTATTAGTAATACGAGTATTATCCTTTTTACCCTGCCTAACCTTTTCATCTTTTCTTTCTCTGGTGGGCTTCCGTTGATGTCTGTCGTTTATAGACCAGTTCTTAATATTCAGTTCAGGTTTTTAGAAATTACAGTTGAACAGTGTTTTATTGCCATATTGTAAAACATTTCTAGAGTGCAGACTACCAGGTGACAATACAAGCAAATCAGCTGCATTTATTTACACTGTGCCACATGTTTGTTTTGCATGAGTATGTAACCTATGAGTAGGAGTGCGAGAGATGAGTATATTTTCAGCCATGCTGCCAGTGCTGATTTGCATTGAAAGCCTTTGTCATGAGATGCCAATCATCATGTTTGCATGTGCAGCTCAGACACATACAGAGACAATTTTACCGTTGAAAGGTTCGGTAATTTAAGAATGTTTAAATGGAATAAGTATATGTGATGTGCAGGTGACTTTCATTTCTTTCTTCACCTCTTTTCTGAGATTTACTCAACATTTCATAACTTTGTTTAAATTCTAAATCGTCATGTTAATACTCAAGTTCAAAAAGTTTATTTGTCATTTTATTTATAAGAATATACTTTATACTCTTCAGGACTCGGTTATACAAATGGGCAAAACACCAGACAAAATATTTGAGCAACATTCGTTCCAAAGAGAGTTGCTCTGATAAGAAAGGCCTGCTGTCCAATCCCTGTCAGGTGATGTAAGAACAAAAGAGGGGGTTACAGAGGGTTACACCCTGTGGTTAAGCTTTCTCCATCACCACATCCAGGAATTCAAATGACCGGCGGATGATTATGTGATTCAATCTTAAGAGCTCTGTGGCCAAAGCACCTGAAATCTGTACAACTGAAATTATAACAACATGACTGTATGAGAACTGTTCCGAACGATGTGATTGTACATGATAAGTTTAAGTGAATACCAATGGATATGCATGATGCTTATTATAAGGGCCACACACTTATCTAATTTGACTGTATGATTATGCATAGACATGAAAATATTGGACTATAATACTGGAAATATTAAATCAATAATTTTGTAATGATCAGTATTAGTTTGACCTCAAGTGAACCGTCATATTCATTATGGTTTTATGTATAAACGGCATGGGAAAGGGCATTGATGTGGTCAGAATTCATCTCCTCACTTTACATATGATTTCCATTGCAGATGGCCCTGCATCATGCAAACTAGCACCATATTTTTTTCCCAATCCACTCTTAAGAGAACATGGAAAGATTTTTTCTGTACACATGAGCAGGAGAGGCCACCAGGTCAACACAACAAAACCCTTTTTTGTAATAATCAATGTTAGGTTTTCAAATGAGGATGTGTTAGAGGGATGTGTATTATTGTTGCCATGACACAACCATGCCACAGCACCCCCAAGCAACGGGACTCTTTCAAGAGACTCATGAGTGTGAGATGAATGGAGAAACGAAAGAGCAGCTTGTCAGCACTCTGATGCTTACTATGCCCCACAGAGATCAGGGCCTCCAAGTGGGACCTATTAACATGTGTGTGTGTGTGTGTGTGTGTGTGTGTGTGTGCGTGTGTGTGTGTGTGTGTGTTATACAGGCTTCTATCCGCTGCGCAGATCGCTGCTTTGCCTTCTATTGTCTATCACTCAGCTCATTCTGTGAGTTTCAAACATCACATACAACTAAAATTCTATATTTAAAAGAACAATAATCACCAGATACGGCAGAGAAAATACATTTTTTAATAAATCATTGAATAGGAAAGAGCCTTTTTGCCGTAGATCATCTGTGGCTGCTTTAAAGTACCTCTTATACTGATGTGTCTACCAGCATGCACTTTCTAGGATAACGTTGCTCCTGCCCAAATATTATTTGTATTTATTTATTTGTTCTGTCTTACCTTGTCTTTGCCTCTGTTATATATTCTTCTGATGTCAGTTTGTGTAAGGTATGTCTTGTCTTATAACTATGTTGTTTAAAGACAATAAACATAACGTTTTTTTATAAAAAAGATCAATGATTTATGATGATTTTCAGAGTTATTCCAATTTTTTTCAGAGTTATTCCAAAATCTAACTACAGAATACTGACTTTGGTAACATCAGCTGTCTGTGAACACGTAGCACCGACTGGGGCGAGGTCAGAGTCATCGACCAGGAGTCAGCATAGCCATAGACCATCCTTTAATAGATCCACACCTTCCCTTCCCCTTTGCCCTTATATTCATTAAGCCCCATACATAGGTCACATGATGACAACACAGCCATCTCTATGACAACTGTGCAAACTCCATCAGCTGATGAAGAGAGATGCAGTTGAAGGTGTTAGAAAAGCCTACATGTGTACCTTGAGTTAAGACTTTGGTAAGATAGTGATTAGATGGTTCTGGAGAGACATGCTTAACCTGGTCTCACGTAAAGCTGCTGTAGAGATCTCCCTGTATGTATATTAGGCATCTATCATGATCACTTCGCACCAGGCCACAACGCAGTGCCCTTGATATGTGTGCCTGCTTCGGGCTGGGAGAGGGATTGCGTTGAGGTGGAAAAGTATGGACAGCCCTACACCTGCAATGTAAATATAGGAAGTGGCATCCTGCCTTACTTTGGAGAAATCAACCTATGTGGTCAGAGGGAAATAAAATAAAATATGGGAAATATAGGACGCCTTTAATTCAATTTACTGGAAAGTGATAAGGCTTACAGTAAGGAGTGAAATTGATAAATAAACTGACAAGCACATATTAAAAATAATACTACACCTCTTATTAATATATTATTATTATTATTATTATTATTATTATTATTATTATTATTATTAT
>CALSBV010012175.1:12933776-12955423 GCA_943590825.1 Bovichtus diacanthus
ATTATTATTATTATTATTATTATTATTATTATTATTATTATTATTATATATACACTTCAAGATTATTTTCAGTTTTCAGTTAAGTTTTTAGTTTTTACATCCAGTCAGTTGCATGCAGTGCTTGTGTCTCTTTTATATTGCCATATATACTATAACTTCTAAATATATTTTTACTTTTTATTAACACAGTGAATGACAAGCGCTCAGATAGTTGAAGAAGAGGAGATTGCACGAGGAATTTTTTGAGAGAGAAGAGGACGACATTAGTCCTCCAGGTGGCAGCAGAGTCATGGGACAATCAATCCCAAACATGGTGACCAGTGGCTGAAAAATGTACTTTTAATGGGACCTTAAAGTAAAAAAAATGATGGCCTCTGTGTCGTCATATGATAGTGATAAATGTTTCTGCATGTTATTTTAATTTACCGACATTTGTCTGTAAATGAAGTTGGTCTATATCATTGAATTGGTGTCAGTGGATCAGTGGAAACATGAAAGTTGTCACTATTACTCAATACATAAAAACTTCAGTTTATTCATCACTAATCTGAGTGAAAACAGTTGTATATGTATACATTTTTAATAGAAAAGCCTGTGTAGTATGACCTATACTAGAGACTAAAAGTCAGGATATCTTGGCCTTGACCATTATGTTATTAGTCGGTCTCTTTTGAGTACCCACATGTTATGGAAGTGCAATGTTAAATTGTTTGAGTAACCCTTTAACACAATTTGTTAGCATAAAAGCAACATTTGTTGAGCAAAGATTGTGAATTAAAAAACATACACAAGGATAGACCATCTATGATACTTTGCTGCCTGGTACATGTTTTTGTTTTAAACTTCAGTGTTTTGTCTTTTAGTTGGTCTTTTAGTACAATCAGGCTGTAAATAAAGAGAAAAGCTCAGTGCTGCTCAACATTATCACCATTCATTTGACAATGACATTATTCTCCACTGTTAATCTAAAAAGAAAAGATAGGTTGTGAAGTTGTGTAGTCATATTTATCTATAGCACCAGTTTTGGGCTCTATTACAATCAGAAAAAAATATTCTGAGCACTATATGAAAACCACCCACCTTCTACCACTGTTAACTTATTCAAATAAAGATGGCGGCCGGAGGTGACAGATGACCATGTTCAGTTTGAGGAACATAAAACAAAATGAAAACGTTTTGTTGGAAATTATACTTTTCTGTATAGATGTTACTAAGGATATTTTTATACAAAATAACGTCATACCAAAAGATCAAGGACAAATGTCCAATTAAAAGTATTGTTGCAGCAGAGGGAATAACTTCCTCAAAGAGTCTTTGAGGATTCTGGAGATACCTTCAATGACCTTTTGAGTTTTCAAAGATCGCAAGTTATTTATTTTTCGGGAATACAGATGTGCAGCACTGTGACAGGAATCTAATGCTAATGCATTAGAAAACACAAACTGGATCTAATTTGTGTACAGCTTATATCATTGCCAGTTGTTGACCAGAGTGCAGGCTGCCCAAATCCTAACTGGGCGTGAACATCATGATGAATTATAGTCTTCCATGAATCTTCGGCACAGATGTCATGATTTCAATGATTTGCTGCAGGCTCAGAGAAGAGTTACAGTAAATGTCTGTGTAAATGTCATCAACATTATCCTATTAGCACATGATGGAGTATATACTGTAATTGTGATACCAATAAAAAGCGTGCAGTGTGACTTTGAGGTTTTCTGAATTCCACATCTTTGTTGACAACTGTATGCTCCAGTGAATCTCAGAAAATGTGAGGCTGTCTTGTCAGAAGTGTTAGATGGGCTGCTATTGTGTGTGGCCCTCTCCATTCAAACAGCGTCTCGGGCTCCAACTAGATGACCTCATTTCCCTTCAGCCTTGGGGCTTGGCTTCATATAGTGAAGAGGAAAGAGCTTCATTGTTAGCTGCTTTTTATTTTTTTATTCCTCGAGTACATAGAGTGGTGGATGGCAACTTTTAAATGACTGCGTTTTTCTTACTCTGAAGACACTGACATATTTATATATATTTTCAGGACTTATGATGTGAGACTGTTGTGTTTATATGGACAATAAACAGGGAAAGTTAGCACGTGTAAATTTAATTTAAAAAAAGCATTGATGAGACAGGTGAAAGGGGAGTGTAAGTTGTGTGCGAGGGGTAATGGCTTTTATCACTTATGGTACTTTGCAATAATATACATCGTATGCCCTGCAGCAGTGCATCCTTTATGGTTTCTGTCTGCCCTCTTTTTAACCCTGAACACTTTCATTTTAGCCCATTTACGTATATGACAGTCTATGTTGGACTTTTTAACAGCTTGCGTATAACTCCACAGAAAAAGGCATATTCCATCTGGCACAATAAAACAAAGGATTTAATGCCTTTGTACATACTATGCAGACACTAAGAGACTCTGTGTAAAGGAAAGTCTTTGTGTGATGTAACCATGCAAAGCAATCAACTGTACGGTTCTTACGGATTATACATTCACTGTCAAGCTTTAGCACAAAGACTGGAAATAAAGGGAAAGCCTAGCTCTGTCCAAAGGTGACAAAATCCACCTACCAGCACCTCTAAAGTTCACAAATGAATATGTTACATCTCAGTGTGGTGGTAGTGGTAGTGGTTTTGCAGGGGATTATGCGCCACACTGTGGCTGTGTCTGAAATCACTCCCTATTTACTATACAGTGCCCTACTGCTGTCGTCCGCTATGTTATTTGAGTGTCGGAGATTGAAAATGTATCCACAATATAAAACTCTGCAATGAAATTAGAAACGTATCCATGACTTGTCCACCACATTCTGCCAACAATCCCATTTTATAGATAGACACAACAGCTGTGGATTAAAAAATCATGACAACAAGTATGTTTCTGAAATCTTAATTTACTACTCAGTATTGAGTAAACTATTGAGCGTCCATCTTATATAGTGAATGAATTAACAAGGTAACCTCTATCTAGCTGTTTCCCACAGTCTTTGTGCTAAACTAAGTTAAGGTAACTGGCTGCTGCTGTAGCTTCATACTTACTGTAACAAACATGAAAGAGGTATCCATCTTCCCATGTAACCCTCTGCAAGAAAGCAAATAAGTGTATTTCACCAAATGTCAAACTATTCCTTTCACAAAGCCGTAGTTCAATCTACATTGTATTATTAGTAAGGTCTGTGTTTTCGTACATCATCAGGGTAAGTAATACCACTAATCTTTTTTCCCCCTTTTTTTGTGGGGGGGGGGGGTTGGAATTATTACATGCTAGAGGAGTGTTTTGAAAATTGGAAAAAAGAGTTTCCAGGAGACAGGAAACCAAACCACAGTCAAAGCCTCATATTGATTTGTGTTCATGACAAATGGTGAAACAGCAGAAGAGAAGCTCATGGCCATAGATGCACCAGCACATTTTTCGACAACACAACTGCACCCACTTCACATATATAAAATAATAATATTTATGTAATATGAAATCACAGCAATCACACAGAATATACAATATGCAGACGTTTAACACAGTTTACATTACATCCAAGCAAATCAACTAACAGCGATGTTGATGTGATCAGTGCGCTATTAGTCTGGACCAGGACAAGCACAATTAATCATCACGTATTTTCTCAGATCAAATCATCGGGCCTGTTTGATGGCACACTCCTCGTTTCATTTGCAATATTGTTTCATGGAGAGGGACCATTATTCTTTGGGGTAATTCCATCAAAGTAAGGTCATCCACCAACTGGGGCAGATTGCGTCACTGGTTTGGTTAAAAGGTCAAAACAACAGAGTCTTAAAGGTTAACGTCCTACAGCAGAATAACAGTGCGACCCTCTCCTTTTGTCCTCCTTTTAATAGTGCTTTACCATTTTATTTTATTTCATGCCACAGCCACTCAAACCTCTCTCCACATTATTGCCTACAGCTTTTGTGACACGGGGGATTAAGATGCGTTTGTGCTGGAGAGGCCAGTGCTTTCCATGGACCTGAAACAAACATCTCTGTCTGTCTGTCTGTCTGTCTGTCTGTCTGTCTCCGTCTCTCCTTTATTCAAATTTGCAACCCTAGCTTAAGGGATGCATCACAACTAATAGTCCCCATAACCCCTCCCTGCTGTCAGTGTCTCTTTCTGTCTCTCTCTAACACACACACACACACACACACACACACACACACACACACACACACATACACACACACACACACTGATTCTTGTCAGAGGAGGAGCGCCAACAACGTCGGGTTACTTTCTGCTTCTCTCTCTGCTCCAGTATCGACAGAGGTGAGAATAACATGGACCAAACTAAAACAGCTCATCCATGTCAATCCCAGCAGACAAGGTAAGATAACATTTCTCTGTGGATTTGTACCAACTGCTGCAGGCAAGGACACTTACTTACTTATAAAATGACCCTAACTTATAGAACATCGCTTGGAAGACATTTTAATATTTGTACGCTGAGGCACCACTAGTCAGAAAATATTTTTTCTTGTGTTTGTTTTGCTTTGCAACGTAGAAAGTAGAAAAAACTTGATTTAAACAATGCTAAGTCAAGATAAGACATTCCTGTGAGCCTAATACAAATATTACAAAATGATGCACTGTAGAAAGATGAAGCATTATTCTTGGAATATTAAAATATGGATGAAAATGTCACTATAAACTCACAGACAAAGGGAAAGTTCCAGGAATGTAATATATATTAATTGGAATTTTACTCTCCACATGCCGTTTCAGCTTCTAGTAATTGTAGAGCAAACCTGGGTTTTATAGTTCCTCAAAGGTTGTTGTAGAAATGTTTATCTTCGTTTCTGTCCTGAGCTGAAAGGTTTCTATCAGCCACTAGCATCAGATCACGACTCTGGATTCCCCAGTCTCCCTGCTCCCGAGGAATCCCCCTGGTTACACAATGTTTCTGTTAAAGAGGGAAATTAGATTTGAAACAGGCAGCTCCTCCCTGAAAACTGCAGGCCTACAAGATAAAATCAAGATGTATAATCTTTGATCTTTAACTCTCTTACTCCTGTCCCTTGAGTTGGACTCCCTCAGTCGACCTCTCTTCTTTTAAAAATAAAATGATTTAAATCTTCTCCCTCCTTTGTGTGTTATCTCCTCTGTACCTCATCATTTTTAGATTTATTTTGTAGTCCTATCCACTCTGTTTACTCTGGTATTTGTGCTATACTTTTTTCCCTTCCTCTGCACACTTTTTTCTGGCTCTATTGCGTTGAATATTCAGTGGTTTTCTCTTCTCTCCGTTACACTGCTGTGCAAGGCCAAAGCTCAGACTGATGTGGAATTTCCCACTTATCAGATTCAGGACACACCTCTCTGAAATCATAACAAACTTGTGCAGAAAATCTACTTCCAGTAACTTGTGCAATGACATCAGGAACCTTTGTTTCAAAACACTGATAAACAAACTAAAATCTGTCAAATGTTGTTTTTACAAATGAAACACTCTGTGATCTCAAACAATGCCTGGAATTAAGTATTGTATTTGTTTAGGTCATTTAATCTCAAATGTAGACATATTGTGTATTTACAAGCTTTGTGTTGGCTGACTGAGTTGAAATCCCATCTGTACAAACATCCAAAATGATATTACAGATTTCCCTATAGAAACACATTTGTCCAGAAAAAATATAGTAAACAATAAAAGACATATACTCTTTTGTAATGAAATAATGAAACACTACAACACTTTGATCCCTGTAGTCGTTAAACCCTTCTTTGGATGAAACTGTGTACTCAGTGTAACGTCCGCTCTTGTCTCTGCAAACAAACTGCTTGTTTGAGCGTCTCATCTGCCGGTGACTGTTGTATCGTTTATGATATCAAAGACAGTGCAGACTTTTTAAAGCCGAGCTCACCCTGCCAGATGAGCACGACTATATCCTAGCAGCATATTACCGGTACAGCTGTTGCAGGCAGCATCTGCTGGATCTAATTACTATGTTTCTGTGCCTGTCAAAGAAATACTGTTTGCCTCCGTGACTCTCTCCAGTAGCCCTGGATTACAATTAGGAAGGTCTTATTAGTGTGAATGAAGGGAAGAAGTGCGGCCCAACCAACCAACTCCACATCACATTGGAAAATCTTCATACAAATTTAGTAGTAAGGCAAGGCATATTTAATTGTATAGCACCTTTCAACAACAAGACAATTCATAGTTGTGGGAATCCCTGGAGGCCCCATGATGCGATATTATTGCGATTTCACACTTTTTGCGATATGGTATTGCGATAACATATATATGGATTTATTATCTTTTTTCAACTGCAAATTATGCAGTTTGTCAACATCTGTTTTATCTAACAACGTTTTCTGCACATTTCTGATTTCTTTCTCCAATGTCTCTGTGTTTTGACCAACTTTCTTCCAATCCCGCTGACCTCATCAGAAAAATACTCAGCACCATCTAGTGGACTAAAAAATCAATTGCTACCAAAAAGTTGAATTTGAGTTTGCAATGTTAATAATTGTTATAACAAAAAGTTGATACTTTTATGTATCGATACAATGTTGCCACGCAAAATATCGAGATACTACACTGTATCGATTTTCCCCCCACGCCAACAATTCAAAGTGCTTTAAATAATTCATCATTTAGCAAGATATATAACCAACACATAGCACAAGAAAAAGACTTAGAATAAATAGGATTCAAAAGGATTAAGGAAAGTAAAATAAAAGATTAAAAGATAGAAAATTCCTATTATAAAGTAAGACAGATTAAACAGTAAAATAAAAGTGTGACACTCAGCTGTTATAGGAATCCTCCTTAAAGGTTTTGTAGTTTGGAAAACGAAGGAAAAAGTAGTGAGTTACAGCTCATTTTTAGATGATCACTTTACTGTTTTACTTTTATAATGTTGATTTCAGTCACACCAGGCAGCTGTACCCACAACCCCACTGTACACTGCTCAGCATCAAACAACAGACAGACACAGTTAACTGCGATAGCTGGTGAACATAGTGGAGTGTTAAGCAGCTAAAGTGCCAGATATTTCCTGAAGGAGGTGGTCGAGACAAAAACAGAGCAAAAAGAAAGCGAATATTGGACTTACATTCACCAGGTGACCAGAAACACGACTCCAAATGCTCCATATCTGCTGGATGTGTAAATAAGCAGCAGTTTGCTGACAAGTTCCTCATGTCAACCTTAAAGGTTTTTTTCTCTGCCTCCAAGTGGCCAAAAAAATCCCTGATTGCAGGTTTAAGTGTAATTGAGTATTGTACTTAATAGGCCCTAGACATTGCATTGACTCACATTAATGCCCTAGACACTCACCTTACGTCAGTCATTACTGCTACATGCCTCACTGCGTCCCAAACCCTAAGCCTAAACAGAAACAAGTCTGAGATGTAATAGGGGACCTGCATTTTGTCCCAAAATAAAAGGTGAATCCCTTTAATGTGTCACAACAGGTTAATGCAAGTACAGATGCATATCCTAAACCTACTACTAACCTTTTCCTGACCCTGATTCTTACATTTGTACAAATCTTACCCAGTAACTCTAAATTCACTATGAGACCAAAACATCCTCACAACTCAAAATCACAGGCTTTCAGGACAAGGTCCTGGGAATTACAGCTATCCCCACACACACACACACACACACACCAGCTCTTTCTCATTTATGACAGAAAAGGCCCAGAATGGGTCTTTGATGAGTAAGTGATAGAGTTAGACATGCTGTAATGAAGTTTCATCTGGCTGTAAGAGCAGGAAGGAAACATCTTTCAGGTACAGTATGATGTTATCATGTGGCCTAATGGAGTCACTTACATGGTTTTAGCATTATACAAAAACCTTCATGTTCTTAACTAAGTGTCTTTACATTGATTTTCTGATCAGAATACATAAGTTAATCACATTGCTATGCTGTGCATATTGTAGGTCTATTCCTAATGTTTCTTGGTTGCTAAGATGATAGTAACCGTAATGATACTTGCTTGCCTGCGGATATTTTGAAGACACAACCCATCATAAATACATAACAACAGTTATCTCCTTGATCCAAAGCACCATGACGTGCCCACATTTCTAGCGTCGGTGGCCCCAATGGAAATCTGTACACCCATTGAGACAGCATTTTGTAACTCACAGAACTGCTTATGCTACTCATAAACCTTCTTTAGCGTCAGATTCTGCCCTGTCGCGACATTAAAACTATGGCTTCTATTAAGGTTTATTTGGACATCTGTCTCAAAGAGCAAACATGTAAGCACACATAGACACTACCCAAATAAAAATCCAAGATCAATTATTATCAATTAAGATCATAGCTTGGTCATTATTTAATTGGCTCTCACGCACGGATAAGATACTCTCAAAGGGCATTTTGTGACTTAAGGTCGGCGGAATTTACTAAATGAACTGTTTAGAGGTGTCGGTAGCCCTGTTACATGGCCCTGTTACATGGCCCTGTTACATGGCCCTGTCAGGTCAGATTTGACACTTCCAGGTAACTAAGGGGTGGGGGAAGAAATTGATACAGCATAGTATCTTGATATTTTGGCAATATTGTATCAACCTTTTATTATATTAATTACTAATATTGCAAATACAATTTAAACTTTTTGGTTACAATTGCTTTTTCAGTCCAGTAGATGGTTTAAAATGTTTAAAATGTTTAAAATATCGTATTGTGACTTAAGTAATGTGATAACACTATCGTGGAGCATCTGTGGATTCTCACCCCTACTTAAGATGTGGGTGAAACGAGTAGTTCAGCAAATAAACCATTCATACAAGTATATACATGCCTCAAGCAAATCACTCTATATACAGTAAGTAGCATCTGATACCATTTAGGTCATCTACAAGTTGATTATACAATAACAGCTGATTTACAGATGTAAGATTACACCGACTGTGCAGATTCAAACCCCTCTAATGTTGTTGATCCTGATATGAGTATGAGGGACACTGCTGTACATTTTGAACACAGCTGCTGCAGCCTTTATTTGCTCACCTGTCTATCCTTCACACCTGGGCCAAGCAGTGAGCTCAAAAACACTCCAACACCTGCAAAATGTTTACACACTGAAAGTTACGCATGATTTTGCATCTGTGACTGTGCAGATAGATGAACGCACACACAAATAGAGGAGAGAATTGGCATCACAAAAAGGCAAAATAGTAGCAAAGGGGCTGATTACTTCATAATCTTTTGTGTTTACCAGGTATTGTACAGATATCATTTGAGCCTGAGAAGGATACCCAAAACCAGACAGTATGGAGACTCTGAATTCCTCCCACACCACCAACATCAGCAGTGGTGATAACGCCAGCCTCTTCTCTGGAAGCCCGTACTTGACTGTGGAGATTGTACTCATCATCCTGGTGGCCGGATCTCTGAGTCTGATCACCGTCATCGGAAACATCCTGGTCATGCTCTCTATAAAGGTTTGGGTTTTCTTGTTTTGAACATTAAAGTTTCAAACATCCATCTCTGGACGCTTTGAAAAGCACAGCCAGACTTAGAGATAAGAATACAGCATGTGCAGAGTGGTAATCTAATAGATATGAGAAAACACACATCACATCGCACAAAAAAAGATTAGCATCTGACAGCCTGCCCATTTGTTTCTCTAAAGGTAAACAGGAACCTGCAGACAATCAACAACTACTTCCTGTTCAGCCTGGCCTGTGCAGACCTCATCATAGGCCTCTGCTCCATGAACCTCTACACAGTCTATATTGTGATTGGTTACTGGCCCTTGGGAGCAGTGGTGTGTGACCTCTGGCTGGCTGTTGATTATGTTGTCAGCAACGCCTCAGTCATGAACCTGCTCATCATTAGTTTTGACCGTTACTTCTGTGTCACCAAACCGCTCAGCTACCCGGCGCGCCGCAGCACCAAGATGGCTGGTCTGATGATTGCCGCGGCCTGGGTGTTGTCCTTCATCCTGTGGGCTCCAGCCATTTTGTTCTGGCAGTTCATCATGGGGGGGAGAACCGTGCCATCAAGTCAGTGCTACATCCAGTTCTTCTCAAGCCCTGCAGTGACGTTTGGGACAGCCATCACAGCTTTTTACCTACCAGTGGCCATCATGATCTACCTGTACTGGCGCATCTCCAAGGCCAGCCGCAGCCGCATGAAGAAGGACACCAGGAAGCCGTCAGGTGCAAGTCTGGGAGAGGGCCCCTCTCACAGCCAGGAGGACGGATGTCACAGCCAGAACAACGTCATCCCAACAAGACACGCTCAGGTGGAGGCTGGAGATGTAAAGGAGAAGGAAATGTTGCAGCAGCAGAATGGAAATGGGCCAAGTCAGGAAGAAACAACCAACCAGACAAACACCACGAAAGACAGAAACCAAGAATCAACAAGTAAAGACACTGCGGTCCTTGTCCTTGCCCCTGAATCACCACAGAAAGGTTCAAATGATGAGAAAAAGACAGACCAAACTCAACCACCTTCTCAGGAGAACTCAGCTGCTGACGGACAAAGTCTGGCCACAAGGACACTGTTTAAGGTAAATTTGAGTAAAAGCTGAGTAAAAGCTCGTACATTATGATTCAGAGGATTAAAAAACAAACCAACCAAGATCAAACACAAATTTAAACCAGATTTACAGCTCCGGGGCTCTGGGTGTGGCATTGTCGGTTACTCTGCCAATTTGAACCAGAAATAAATACTGTATCTGGAATCTGGATTGCTGTAAAGTTTTATACGGACATTCATTGTCCCCTGAGGATGAAGCTGAATGATTTTAGTGAGTGTCTGATCCTCTACCATCACGAGGTTCACATTTGCGTTTTCCGGGTAAAATGTCTCAGATGGATTGCCATAAAATTTGGTTCAGACATGTGATTTAAGCAAAGCCATGACATTAATTACTGGACAGCTTTCTGGCAACGTTAGCTAGCTAAATGAGTCTGCAACCAATTTGACTCAACAACACTGACTAACACAGTGTTTACCCTGTAATTTTGCACTCGCCAGGCCAAATATCTGTTCCAATGTTTCTACTATATTCATTTGCGGCATGCAAGCTGCATTGGAGCACCGCCGCTAGTCCATGAACGAGGAAAGTGTCTGGTTGGTTCACATGTCTGTAATAACAGCAGGACAGTCGAATGTCTGTTATCCCAGTCAGTTGTACAAGTGAAGTGAATATAATGTTGCCGGTAGTTGTTGTGAAGGACATGCTAACGCACTGATGGATTAGTGAGTTGTAACAATATAGTGTTAATGGAGGAAATCTGTGCCATGATATTCTGGTACCCCGCTCACGTCTAGTTGTAGGCCTGCACCCTATTAGCACACAAGAGTGCCCCATGGTTTTAATTTTGTGAAGGCCTACCGACCAAGTTGAAATAGTATCGTCGTTGTCTGTGTTTTGCCCAGCAGTGTCATCACTCAGGGACTTCAGCTCGGTTGCTCCTATACTTTGGTTTAAATACCTGCAAAACTAATGACATTTCCATCCGCCTCAACTGTACTTTGTGTTAATTGCTATTGAGCACTTTTCCATCAACATTGTCATTGTTAGCATTCTAACATCTCTTCGTCTTAATATTTCAACAAGACTATTAATTGTTTGGTTTTACGGCTCATTACCTTTACTACTCCACTTAAACCAAAACCGAGCTAAAAGAGAGTGAATATTGGACATACATTTGCCAGTTGGCCAGAAACACGACTTAAAATGAAAGCTAATGTTGCTCCGCTGGATGTGTAAATAAGTAACTGTTTACTAGCAAGTTAGCTGAAACAACTTTATGAGGTGCTAATATGTCAAAGTTGTCTTTACAGCTTGTTTCAGTGCACCCAAGTTGAAAGTTTAAAAACTTTCTATTTAAAAATTCCCTATTCTCCTTTTTCTCATTTTCCAGGTGACAAAGCAGAGTGCTGTGGCAAAGTGGAAGAGGAAGGGAATTTCTTCGAGGGAGAAAAAGGTGACGCGCACCATCATGGCCATCCTGGTTGCTTTTGTTGTCACATGGACCCCGTACAACGTGATGGTCCTGATCAACACCTTCTGTTCCATCTGCATCCCAAACTCACTCTGGACTATCGGCTACTGGCTCTGCTACATCAACAGCACCATCAACCCAGCCTGCTACGCCCTCTGCAACGCCACCTTCAAAAACACCTTCAAGCACCTGCTCCTGTGCCAGTACAAGAACATACGTACAGCACGATGACTGCAAAAATGCTGACTCATGTTTGTGACAAGTAAACTGAGATGACACAAATATTGGGGTGAACATTGTTATAATACAAACCAGGTGTTTTCTTATTGTGTACTCCATTTCTTTTTCAATGATAGAACTTATTCCAACTGCCATTGAAAGTTAACTGTTTTACATTTATAATTGTACCACACACTTAACTTTTAATGATTTTAAAATACATGCCATTGTATTATACGGTACTTCTCAAGACAATGCATTGTAGTGGGACTGCGGCTTATTGTGAAAAGGTATATTTGAGTATTAGTTGGGGTTTTATTTTGACATTTTCCTCTTTGCTCCTCCTACATAAGCTTGTGCAGTATGTTGTTTAATATGCAACCTCTTTTTACCCCAAACGTACAATTGTGATTAATGTGATGTGACCAAAGCTGATTGTTAAGTGATTTTTAAATCTAGAAAAAAAGTACAAGTCTAGTATAAGATGAAGATAATATACTATATAAAAATACACTATATTATTGATATAAAACGTTTGGGCCGACATTGAGCTGTGACACAGGAAAAAATCTGCCAAAGTGAAAAATCGGTCTGAATGAAACCTTTGTTCGAAATTGAGTTAAGAAAAGAGAGTAGCAACTGTACATTGTGTGTATGTGTGTGTGTGTGTGTGTGTATGTGTGTGTGTGTGTGTGTGTGTGTGTGTGTGTGTGTGTGTGTGGATGTTTCCTGTCCGGTTAGATTTGTCATATTACGATAATGACCTCCGTAATCCATGTTGTTGTGAAATGATCCCAAATGTGATATCTGTCCATATTTGGCCCTCTTTCATGTATTAATACACGTTTTCCATAAATAAAATAAATAATGATAGAAAATATAGTTTAGTGTCAGTTTTCTTTATCATAACCTCAAATGTGCACATGATTAAAATGGGTTAGTGCAAAGAGTAAATGCACAGAGACGTGATTTATACGCTCCACCATCACATCCGGCTTTGGGCATCACATCCTTTGCCAAATCTCTGCTGGGCTGCTGCCTGACGGGAGGAATTACACACTGCACCACAAAAAAAAGTGCAGTACTGCAGTAATGTGTGCCCTGGAGGAAACAGGGGAAACCATGAGGAGCAGAGCAGCCTGTCAGAGCTGCAGTTCAGTTAGTTTGATGTTAATTTAACACTACAGAACTAAAGATGGTTGACAAAGGGCTGTAACTGGGCCACATTCTAAAACAACACCTACAGTATATAACCACCGCAGGCGTACAGGGAGGTTAACATGTGTTGCAATGCAAGACAGCAGAGTTTTTTTGTTAAAGGAATCTGATGCCTTTTGGTTCTTGTAACCATCTTTCGCAGCAAAGTGTGTCATCTCTGCAGGAGCAAAACTGGAGATTACCCAAAAATATATAGCTTCATTCTACCCAGTTAGAAGAAGAAGCAAGCGCATATACACGTATGATAATAAAGTTGTTGCTTGGGTTTAGCTAATTACCTACAAGCTATGCTAATTTCTCCTTTTCTGACTGGACTCTTACTACTATTGGCTGTTATGTAACCTCGATCCCGAAGAAGAATAAAGATGCTACATAGGAAAGTGAGCAAAGTTTCCTTGAACCCTAAGAACCTGAGCACAACACATGATTAAAAGTTTAAATGGTCCTGTAGTGAACATCTCACTGGCCACAGACATGTTTATATCCCTCCTAATTCAACACCAGAGTTGGAAATTCCTGCACTGAATAGAAATGAGGAACAGGGAGGGATTTGGAGAGAGAGCGAGAAGATTCAGTTTGAACTCCCCCTCCCATCGCTCCTGCCTCTGGACTGAGTGTCATAAACTTCTCCTGGTTCCTATCAGACACAGAAACAGAACAGAAGGAATCAAACTGAAATCCTTCCAAAGTCTTCACTGAGGAGAGAAAGGACAGACTCTGTCCTCTGTCTTAGCCGTGGCACTGTTACACCCTCTGGTGGAACAAAAAGCATTGATCGTCCTGCACCTGCAGGCTCACTGGCAGACACCTGCACATGTTAACTGTTGCAACATGCATGTGTTAAACATATGGGATGTGTATGTAACCCTGCGAAAGAAAACTTTTCAAAATGTGGCCTTCTGTATGTGATCACTGCGTGTTTTTACTGTAAACTGAACAACAATCAAGTAGATAGACGACCACGACACAACACTCTAATGATCTCTTTTAATTACGTAACCTAAACTAAACCTTAACTTCACAATTTCTCGTATCTTAAAACAATTCAACATGTCAGGTGCTATTAGGTAGTTTTTACTATCCTTCCCCTGCAGTTCAATAGGAAAACACAAAGAGGGATTTCTATAGCAAAACACGATGCAATGTTCAAACAGCAGCCTGACAAATGTTTCAGGACACACTTGAACAATCACACTACACTTGTAGATAAAACTATATCACACTCAAAACCTTAACTTAATGTTTTTCAAATCTGATAAGTACACCAGTTGGATATCAGTTTGCCTCTCGTCTTTCAGCCTGGAGATAGGGAGGTGGTCGTCACCATGGAGCCACTGTTGATGCTGGTGGGGGTTCTGTTTGCATTGCACTCATGTCTTTGTGCTCATTGCGATTTGAGCCAATGTTATCAAAGACAACACAAAAACAAGAAGTGGCTCTGCAAGTCTAAAAGCCTGAGGCCTTGAGTAATGGCTTTGCCTTAACATGATGAACAAGACATTTTAATACAAAAGACTGTATGAGGGCATATGTTGGCATCTACCTACATGTGGTAGACGTGAGTTGCACATCAGTGTTTACCCTGTACACACTGCATCAAGGTTTAATTATCTACCTTAAGTTAAGTCAAAGAAAGCCAAGAACTGCTGCTGTTTAGAGTAAACAGATGCCTTGCAGGAGGAAATATCAGATGTATGTGGGCAGGGTATGGTCTGCTGTCAGATCACCTGAGCAGGAATATAATTCACTTCATTACTGGCTGCCAGTGGAGTCGTGGCAGAGGAAATGGACCAGACACTGTCACTACCTGATGAATATCCTGAACCATATGGGGTGGACGGAGCTGTGCTGAATGGAGACACGGAGGAGGAAAACACCAAACATCAGTCAGTAAAATGCAGCCCCAACCTGCTGCAGATGCTAAAGGCAGCAGAGAGCAGGAGGACACCTCAGGGTCGGGACAGAGACAGGGCGGATGCGTCTGAGTTTGAGACAGGAGAGCTGGTGACTGAAGGTCTGAAGACTGACATGGTGAGCAAAGAAGCTGCTACACTTCCTCACTTTAACCGACTTGTCTGTCAGGCCTGTGCAGATCAAGGTATTATATACGGTACCTGCATCTGAAAGAGTAAGTGTGAATCTGCATACACTCAGGCTGTTAATGATTTTAGTTGCCATGTGCAGGCCTCTGTGAATGTTTGACCAGCACTCACACAAATATTCATGTTGTCTCTTTGAAAAGAGCAGACTTAAAAGGGAAGTGTGCCGATCTTACACATCAAAGTCTGTTTACAGGTCCTGTGGTGTACTGCTGCGGAAAAAAGTTGTAAAAAGCCTTTTCTCTTTTCTCCAGAGGGAGCTGTGTGAATTCTGATGAATTGCCTAAACTGATGTCTTTTGAGTCAGCTTCAGTTGGAGTGGAAGACTACATGTTTGAAAATGAAACAAATGTGGAGGTGTGGAGTTAGAAAGAAGTGAGCTTACCGACCTCTATAACCCGCTCCTCATCTCTGCTCAAGGCTAGCAGCTCGAGGCTACATTAGCCACTACTAGCATGTAGCATAACACACCCAAACCTCCAACCATTGCATCGTGGGTAATGTACGCACCAGGTATTGATAACTAAGATCATTTTTATCCTTTTTCTAACTATCTAATGTGTGTCCGACAATGTTACAGGGTTGCAAGGCTAAAGTGGTTGTAGTGTGTTATCGCGATGCATTTTTTGCTTTTCACATGTCATTTCACGCCACAGCAATTTTAGACGCTCAAAGCAAGTGCTCCAGAAGTCAGGGGATGTAGTATAAAGAGCGAGAAAGTCCACGGCGGAGTGCAGAGTGCACTTCACTGTAAATACTCACATTCATCTGTGGAGTCAAGTAACACTTGACTGAGCTTATGTTTCAGTACAACTCTTTCTTCTCCTCATCTCTAACCTGTTCTTCTATATTTTCCCTCTGTAAGTCTCACAAAGACTCCATTTATTTCTTCTCTCTCTACCCGTCACCTGGGCCTGTGGGGGGTGAAGGTGTGGCATAAAGCGTCACTCTGTGAACTCTCATCAGCATGAGCTTGCAGCTCTGCAGAGTTACTGCAGTCAGTGTGAGAGCAGCTCTGCCAGCATGAAGAAAGTTTACAGTCTAGTGAACATAACTAAAGCCAAGGACCAGGAGGCAGTGCAGTCCATCTGCATCAAGGTATCACTGCTTTTGTTTGTGCAGCGCTGTTCCTCTCTTTGTTTTTTTTGTTTTCTTTTAGAGGGCTACGAGTCAGGTCTTCATATTGAATTCTAAACATTAAGTTGTTTTAATGGAAGCAGTTGAATAAACTTAATGACCCTTTATACCTGTTTCTTAACCATTACAACTGCATGTTTTCTAGAGTTTTATTCATTGACAAAATAAAAATACAAAAACGTAATTAGAAATTCTGACTTTTTCAAGTTTCAAATCAATGCACAATTAGTTTCCCACTGAGACAGTTACAAATGAAGACACTCAGCCACCTTAATTGTTAGCTTTATTGGCTTTTACTGTACTTTAACAGTAGCTGGCTTGGATTCAAACCTATATTCTGAGCCCTGTAAGAGATCGTTTTGAGATCATTAAGTTACCTTTCACACTGCCTCAAGTCACAGCGTAATGCCTTTTTATGTTAAAGATTAAGCAGCTGTTTGAGTAAGTGCACGCTTGTTGTTTTTAAGTGATCATTACCTAGAACAAAAATACAGTTGCATTTTAGACTAGTCCGTCTTTGAACATGAAAATAGTTTTTTATTTTAACTCCAGGTGTGTGGTATGAATACTATTTTTTATTAATTTGTTTTAAGTTCAGGATTAATTATTTTCAGATTCAATCAACCAGGTCAGCAAAGTGGACTAATTTCGATTTTACTTTATTAAGCAATCAAAGTGGAGCACGTTTTAAATCAGGAGGATTATAAAGAAAACAGCGATTTATTTATGTGAAGTATGTTGTAGAAAAAAAGTTGGTGTGCTGTAAAGTTGTTATATTGATGATTGATCTAACTAAAGTCCGAGGAAAGCCAAGTGCTGAGAAACTCCCACAGAGATCCTCATTATAAACGTTCATGAGCAATTCAGGTTTAATTGCTCCTAACGAGGATTGGAGGACTCTTAATCCTGACAGATAGTGATGCCTTTCCCCAATTCAACTGTAATGAATGTTATTAGTCATGAGTAATGATAACACATGGAAACACATGGAAACATAGCATAAAGGTATTATTATCATTTACTTTAGGGCATACAATGGAACTGAGCAATATATATATATATATATACACAGTATATACAGTGTACGTAAATTACGTAACACAAAGAGCGTTAAAAAAATTGCTCTTTATACTTCATCGCCTGTTTTAATTAGAGGCCGTCCTTCAAGTCCTGGCTCATGATTTTTGTGGGTTACATACAAATTGATTACGAAGCTTGTGTACGAATTACAGTGCCTTACTTCGCATAGGTATAACAATAACCAGTCAATGAGAACAGCCTGCAATCTGACTTTTAGGCCCTAATATGGGTCAAGAAAAACTGGATCCTACTTTTCCCAGAATGCAATTTGATAGCATTTTTTGTCAGATTTTTTGTAGACTTAAATGTCTACATCTTTAAAAATTCCTTCCCAGTTTGTAACTAAAGCTTTGTGTTAAAAATGTCTCCAATCCCAAAGTGAGATCATTATGATTATGATTATTTTATCTATTTAAGTTCCTTCGGAGCCACAGAGTCCATGATGCAGCTGGATAGTGTGTCCTGCAAGTAAACTGACCTTAATGTGTAATATCGGTGGATTGTAAGCTTAAATAAAGATTTGATCTAGCAGGGTACAGGAGTATGATACACAGCCATATGAAAATTCTTTCTGAGTGCAGAGCTACCAACTAAATGATCCCGTCAAACCTGCGGCCCTAAAGCTCCAAACACTCGCATTTTTGGAGGTGGGGTCAGTCAGGGGGTGTGTGTGTGTTTCTTTGGAGCTGGTTTGACGCTAAGGCAGCAGAGTCAGGCGAGCAGCCAGAGAGCGGACATGGCCAAGTGGGACTCGTGTGGCAGCAGTCCAGCCTTCAAACAGCCACACCGGATGGTGAGACAGCAGCAGATACAGGGCTGAGTATGAGAGGAGGATATTTGTGATATTGATGGCTGCAGGTGGTGCTTTACAAGAAAGTCTACTGTGAAGGGTGCTCATGTGCAATTTTGGCTGTCATGACTACATCAGTTGATGAGATTTTATGCTTGTGACCTGCAGTGAATTAACAACTTATATACTTGGTTGACTCTGTTCATTTTCTGTGTTTGTGTCTCTTTTTTTTGTCTCCACAGCAAATACAGTTCACTGACCAGAATCAAGAATTCAACAAACGTCCCGCCAACACTGGTCGTCGCTCTCTGTCTCGTTCCATCTCACAGTCGTCTACAGATAGCTACAGTTCAGGTACAGCAACATGGAAACACAACACACACACTCTTAAGTCTGATCACATGTATTTGATACATAAACTGAGCTGGTTGTGATCCCAGGACACGAGAACTACAGGCCCCGGGGATTATCCTCGGTGCTTTCTCCTCCAGCTAAACCTTAATTAAAAGGAAAAGTCTCCTGAAGAATTAAGTCTCTTTAATTTGGTCCTAATCGGCTCTGTGAGCCTTTCTCAAACGTGTCAATCACTGCCAGAGTATATACAGACTTCAAAAGGCTCAGAGAAAAGACTCACCGAGCTAGAGTCTGACTACAAACACACAACAATCAAGGCTGGAAAACCAGAGCCGACTCATAGATTTAGAACAAATCATGTGTGTATGTATTACCCCATTATACTTGCTTATGGACATAACATTATATCAGTTGATTGTTTTTATAGACAATGCCTCTTTTCTGTGTTGCAGTGTGCAGTGACAGCTCCGAGGATGAGTCCTCCCCCAGAGACAAGGCTCAGAAGACCTCCAAAGGCTTTTCTGACTTCTGCATCAAAAACATCAAGAAGGCTGAATTTGGACGCAGAGAAATAATAATCGCACAGCAAGGTAAAGACAAAGAAGTGATAATGATTCATTCATTTATGTAGCACCCTACACAAGAAGAAAAAGAGAATATTAAGTCATAAATAAATAAATACGTGTCTGTTCTCAAATCTGCCTGTGATATTTAGAAATGCCAGCGCTGATGATCCTGAGGAAAAGAGCAGGTGGAGAGAAACCTCTGGCTGGAGCCAAAGTGGTGGGCTGCACACACATCACTGCACAGACAGCGGTCAGTTCAACACACACACACACACACACACACACACACACACACACACACACACTGTTGGTTGTGGCTGATTATTTTGCATTATTTTTCTCTTATCCGCATTAGAATTAAAGAAATGATATACAAGACTATAGGTTAACACATGTTGTGCTGACTGTATGTTTTGCGGTTTCTCGCAGGTGTTGATCGAGACCCTGTCTGTGTTGGGGGCTCAATGTCGCTGGGCGGCCTGTAACATCTTCTCCACTCAAAACGCTGTGGCGGCTGCTCTGGCTGAAGCAGGTACTCCTCCTATCTGGCACATCTGGTTTTATTTAAAAATAATTTAAGAGATTAAATCACTAACTAGTACGCTCTTTATCTCAGGCACCTCCGTGTTTGCGTGGAGAGGAGAATCAGAGGACGACTTCTGGTGGTGCATTGACCGATGTGTCGGTGGTGAGACCTGGCAGCCCAACATGGTACTGTGATTAAAAAGAACATATTACTACAAATATGAATTTTGCATAATTGTTACAAAAATGCAATCACACTTGTTTTGGGTCTTTTTTTAATGTGTTAAAGTTATGTTATATTATTTGTCTTATTTTACTTTACAGAGTGTACACAGTCTGCTTCAATAGTGCATGTCTTTCTCTACAGAACGTTCAATAGTATGGTTTCTTTCTGAATTTAAATTAAATATACTGTTAATTTTAAGATATGTGGATTTCTAGTAAATAAGTTGATGTTTCAACGCTTTGAGCACCACATACTAATTTTTATTTAACACACTCAGCTGAACTAAAGCCTGTATCTCCAAAAGTCAGCATACTGGATGGATTTGCATGAATAGTTTGGGTGAACTGTGCCTTTAATTTCTGTGTATAACTACCAATGGTAAAAAGGTTTTATTGATGGAGAGTTTAGCTTGTTTTTTTCCCCACAGATTCTGGATGACGGTGGCGACCTGACCCACTGGATCCATAAGAAGTACCCGAGCCTGTTCAAGAAGATCAAAGGCATCGTGGAGGAAAGTGTTACGGGCATCTATCGGTGAGTTTCACACTAAACTTGAATGATGTTCCTTCAAGTCCACAAAGTCCTTCTCCACCTTACATGTGTGTGTGCCTTGTGTGTCTCCGCCTGTGTTTCAGGTTATACCAGCTGTCGAAGGCAGGCAGGCTGTGTGTCCCGGCCATGAACGTTAACGACTCGGTGACCAAGCAGAAATTTGACAACCTTTACTGCTGCAAGGAGTCCATTCTGGATGGGTAATGAATCATGTTGTAAACAGACAAAAGCACTGGTACAGTACAGAGCAGCAGCCTGACTGTGTTGAACTCTTCTGTCAGGTTGAAGAGAACCACTGACGTCATGTTTGGAGGAAAACAGGTGGTGGTGTGCGGGTATGGAGAGGTTAGTAAAGCTCTCAGTGCTGCTGTGCACATGTGACTTACTGTACATCTGAGCAGATCTACCAACCTCTTTTCTCTCTTCTTGCAGGTTGGCAAAGGTTGCTGTGCTGCTCTAAAAGCGTTGGGTGCTGTTGTAAACGTCACAGAAGCGGATCCCATTTGTGCCCTACAGGCCTGGTATGAATGGAGCAAGCTTTTATGAGCACAGAAGTGAAGTGTGTTTCACTCTCTCAATGGAAAATCGTAGCAAAACATCATGACATATTTTTTGTGCGACCCACTTTTCTCTTTTCCTCTCAGCATGGATGGCTTCAGAGTGATTAAACTGAGTGAAGTGGTCAGACAGGTGGACATGGTCATCACCTGCACAGGTAACTGCTGTCCTCTAAGAAGTAATATTAGCTGTTATTATGAATATCAATACTGTTCAAGTTTAATTTATCTCTGTTTCTCTTCAGGCAATAAAAGCGTGGTGGGCAGGGAACATCTGGACAGAATGAAAAACGGCTGCATAGTCTGCAACATGGGACACTCCAGCACTGAGATAGATTTGGTATTTACTGTGTGTGTGTGTGTGTTTATAAATGTTTTTATGTGTGTGTGTGTGT
>CALSBV010012175.1:12955433-12984580 GCA_943590825.1 Bovichtus diacanthus
GGATTAGAAGTACAAAGCTGCACTAAATGAAAATACTTAAGTCAGGTTGCCTGCAGATACCTTACATTTGTACTCAAATGTTTGACTCTTTCTCCTCAGGTGAGTCTGCGGACTGCAGAGCTGAGGTGGGAGCGCGTGAGGCCTCAGGTGGATCACGTTATCTGGCCTGATGGCAAGAGAATCGTCCTGCTGGCAGAGGTGATGATACTGGTATTATTATTTTACACCAGCACTGAGGGATAATGTACAGAAACCTATTTATTGTCAAGTTTATCCCCACAGAGTGCTCTGAACTGCGGCCATACTGAAGGGGCTCTTGCTGCTCTAATGACTGGCTTCCTGCACAATATCCTGTTTATTACACAGCCACTTACAAAATACATGAATCACTTGACAAGTAATATTGATTTAAAATGATTTCAAGTGAAAGTAACATCATGCTTACAGTTAGGGTGATATATATATATTTTTTTATTATCTCTCCTTTACTTATCTCACATAGCATCAAGTTTCCCCTCTGGCTAATGTTAGCCAGCATTAACCATGGCTAAGCAAGTTTTTTTGAATAAAATAACTTTTTATAAAAACTGAGAAAAGGCATACTCATGGAGCCTTTTCTACATTACTTTACTTACCATGCTGATTGTGACTATCTTAGTTTATTTGAGTTGACCTAACCTTCAAGGAGCTTGAAATGCTCTGTTATCAATGTTTAACTAACTGGCTAGCCAATAGTAAATTACCGGACATTTTACTGACACATTAAAGCATAATCCCATTCCTGCATATATTTTCTGTTGAAATGCCCTTGCTGAGGAAACAGAGAAGGTTAAAGTGCAAGAGAAATGTCTAAATAAATAGGAGTTAAACCAACCTGGGCTGACCGGAGTTGGGTTTCCTCAGAGTGCCACTGTGCTGCAAACTGAAATTAGCATGCATTGGTTAGCATGCACGGGTTAAACCGGCACAGGTTAAAGTGCTGCAGTTCAAACCCAGACAACCAAAACTTTTTTTATTCTCTTGGTTAAATAGTAACCTTGGAAAATTGTACAGAATTCTGAGCGAGGTGTGGCTGGTTAACTTTATAGACTTCAGCAAAAGTTTCTCGACTTGTGACAAATGTTCTGCAAGTCTGTACTTACATATTTGTTCATGATCTTTAGCCTTTACTCCTCCTTTACCTTTAAGGGTCATAATGTTGCCAGGTGCTGAAAACTGCACTCCTGTGTCTTCCTCTGCACAACAGTGTAAACAAGTAATCAATACTTATAAAATGTAGACCTGCTTCATAAATTGCTCTATGTATGGCATGTGTTTGGCTTTCTTAAAGTGAAAAAATCAGGGCATGTGGGAATGTGTTCACTTCTCATGGCAGAAGTTTGATGAGGATGAATTAAAGACTGTACGACACCTATTCTTAACAGGGTTCACTTGTACTGTTAGAAGTCACACATACTGGTCTCTTTGTTACAGCAGCAGTGTGTTCACACAGGTTATTGTGTCATTGTGGTTTCACCATACTGCACAGGTTTGGGTATGACAAATGAATTGCTTAACGCTAATGATTTGAGCACAAGGAACAGATTTGCCTGATGCTGTTAGAGTATAAAGCTCTTTATTGGATCAGGTGTGCCGCAGGACAGACAGAACACTAGTCCACATTATTCTAGTCAATTCAGTTTCATTTTCTCTCAGGGCCGTTTGCTGAATCTGAGCTGCTCCACAGTGCCCTCGTTTGTCCTCTCCATCACAGCTACGACTCAGGTATGATAATATGTATTACGTTATTTACATCAGAGATTTATTCAGCCAAATTTTGGGAGCCACAATGTGTTATTATTCCCTAAATGTATAACAGAGGAGGTATCTTGTAGCATGTATGATGTTGCGGCTGGTGGTCATCTCCTGTAGTTGTGTTAAAGAAATACTTCACCCACAAAATGATTATTTGTACATCCATTTACTCACCTCGTGTTACCTTGAATTCTTGAACTTTTTTTCTCACGTGAACGAACAATCCAAAAACGGAGAAAAGTTTGGATTAATTGAAGTATATGGCGGCCGTGAGTAATCACAGCATAACTACATCAAAACATCCGCTTACAAACTCTCACACAACTCGTGCAGTACAATCTATGCTCACTACTTCCCAAAAAAATGCAATTACGCTAAAACTATTAACTATTTGCAGTATTTTCAAAGCGTTTTAAATAGTAAGGATTTAGCAAAAATAGTTATATAGCTATAGTTTTGATGCTGTTAAACGCAAAGCCCATTCACTTGAATTGTTTAATAGGATTCAAGGTAATACCGGGAAGGTAATTGATTTACAAATGGTCCTTTTGTGGATGAAGTATTCCTTTAACTTTCACCGTTGCATGTCAGGCTCTGGCTCTCATAGAGCTTTACAGCGCTCCAGAAGGACGATACAAACAGGACGTCTACCTGCTGCCAAAGAAGATGGGCAAGTCCTCCGCTTAAACATCCTCCTACACAACATTACCTTTCTTGGTTTTCACATTCATTTTCATTTCATTCAGACATGATAAACCCTCTATTCTTATCATTTCAGATGAATATGTGGCCAGTCTTCACCTGCCGACGTTTGACGCTCACCTCACAGAGCTGACTGAGGAACAGGGCAAGTACCTGGGCATCAGCAAACACGGGCCCTTCAAACCCAACTACTACAGGTGAGGACCAGTACGCACTTCTTACACAGAATCAACACGCACGTGTGATTGTTTGCATTTAACAGAAATCTTTTTTTTCCTTTCACAGGTATTAATCCTCTGGACATGAAGCTGTGGTGGATGTGATGTTGGAAGAAACCCTCACAGTCCTGCAGACAGAGCTCTGACGCCCTCTACAGTCTCAAGCCGAGCCAGACGCAACGCCGTGACGAGACAGTGGACTTCAAACTTTTACTGATTTTTCTGTGTATGTGCTGTTGTGTTTGTTTTATTTCTTAAACTATGTTGGTTATAAATGTTCACAGTGTCCAGGATGCAATCACAGGGAGCTGATTCTCTCTTGAGGGTTGTTTTATATCTGTTGAGTCAACAGTGGACCAGGAACACAAAGAAATGCCAAAAGTTTTAATATTTTCACTGACTTAACGCTCTAAGATAATTGTAGTTAAGCATGCATACGATAATACAATTAAAAAAAAATGATTCACTCATTCTCAAATCTTTTAACTGCGTCTCTGTTTCATAAAAATAGGAAGGCATCTTAAATAAATTTTAACCTCTCAACTGTAGAAAAACGTTACAACAGCATGAACAGTATTTTTCTTTGTTTAATGTCTGTGCTCATAATCTATGTACACATCACCCCACACATACAGGTGTGTCCGCATAGAGTCCCATTAAACTCTGAATTGTTCTCAACCAACGATGACTAATGGTAAAGGGCGAAGAATGTTAAAATTTCGTGAAACATTTTTTTTCAAGCTGATACTTTTTTATATTTAGCTCACTTTTCTCACATTTGAGATTCATGTAAATCAACATGTTATATGTAATTGTTAACAATATGATTATATGTAATGAATAAAGGTGAAATGTGAAATATAAGTCTATTCATCCTTTACATTTAGATTTAACATTTATTTTTTACATATAAACATATTGTTAAAAATTACATATACAATTTCTGTCTCAAATGTGAGGAAGATGAGCTAAATGTTAAACAAGCATCAGCTAGAAAATTGAAACAAAATTCTTACACTTGAGGCTCCATAAAAGCCGACCATCTGGACCTGCTGTTTGGAACCAGCTTTACAAAGACTTCAGAGCCTCGTAACGTAACTATTTTCCCACTAGGGATAGGAAAAGCAATATTTCAGTCTTTGACGGATCTTGCTATGAGCACAATTGCTTATATTTCTGGCATTTTAAGGACCTGCACCCAGTATATTTTTAATGAACCTACTCAGACAGACACACCTCATCTAAATTGACGCTGGCAACTGAATTAAAAGCTAAATCCAGGATCCAATGGCAGATGGACGGTGTGTGTGTGTGTGTGTGTGTGTGTGTGTGAGTGTATGTGTGTGTGTGTGTGTGTGTGTGTGTGTGTGTGTGTGCGTGCGTGTGTGTGTGTGTGTGTGAAGCAACTGTCCTGGAGATAATCTGCAGGGTGATGAGGTCGACTCGCCTTAACACAGTCGGCCTTTTTCACAGAGGACATGTTGACATGTCACAGCAGCTGAAACAAAGGTGTAAATAATAAAATGACTGATGAATTCCCTTTAGCTGCTTCAGATTCAGAGTACTGGTACATACTGGCTCACTGTCTCAATGTACTGGGACATTTGAATAGACAACATTTTTGTCTCCCTCCCTTTCTATATTTTTAGGTTGATTTTCTTACTAAAGTCTCTCTGAACGTTTTCTCAAGAAATAATTTAATATATATTTTCAATCACGATTAATAATCTCTTTATAACTAATACTAAAATTAATTTCATGTAGGATTAATGCATTAACAATGCAATGGTTTATACAGCATTTACATTTGTTTTGGTATACTACCATTATTATAGAAAACACAGTCATGGACTCATCATAATCGTCTATTTGCTATATTTAAATGGAAAATAGAAGATTTTGAATCAACTTTTTATTGTCACACATGTTCACAGCACAGCAGGGTTTTAAACTCTGCATTTAACCCATCCTAGTATTAGAAGCATCTATTATATGTACAGCAGCTGGGGATGAATACATGTATATAAATGCAGAAATGTATAATTTTAATTTTACTTTATTGTATGGACTAAAACAACAAGTAAACACATGCATCTGTAGTGGGTGTTAGGATAATTAGTAATGAAGTGATTAACCCAAATTTGATCACTAAAAAATTTTACCTCTATAACCAACTTTTTTTTTAAGGAAATAATAACCAGCTGCAAGGATGAGAAATGAATGTTCTCATGTAATATCATTGTACAATATTACAAATATGGTTTATATGTTTTTTTTTTTTTAACATAACACACCCACTGCAGTACTTTGTAGTAGGTCACAAATGCTGCATTTGACCGACCAGGCTCAAGGTTTAAATGCTCTGTTTATTTTCATGTAAATATGCTAAAATCCAAAGGGAAAATATCTGTGCTCATGGAGATACTTTTGATTCCCCAACCATAGAAAAGGAGGGGGGAACAGTCCAAGGCCAAAGGCGTCAGCCCGAGTCGCAGGTCCTCACAGTCCACTGTTAACTGTACACGTCAGTCATTGGCAGCCCACTCCGACCCACCATGAGCAGACCCTGGCCTGCACACAAAACCCCTCCCCATCAGTGTGAAGGTGAAGGATGCAGATCTATGCTGTTACACAGATCCCTCACTGTGCTGACACCCATTTCACTCTACATATAAATGTCTAATTACCTTGAAAATATATATATTAAAAACGTTTCTGTCATGATGCAAAAATTCAGCTTTTTTAAAAACATTTATCTGTAGTTTGTCATGTGTGGTGTCCTCATATTTTTTCTAAGGCACTTATAGTCATGGTTATATTGAAAGGCCACTGCGAGCAATATTTGTTGTAATTCAGTTATTGTTATCATTAAATTGCCAGAAGGTTCACTGAATGTAAAAATAAAACATAAAAAAAATCGAATTTATTATTATTTTCTTTTTAATTTATCTTTGGGTCAACGTTTTATTTTCATATCTTCTGATACTTGAAGTAGCTTCAGTTGCTGAATTAGCTGTCTGAATTAGTTTTGGTTCCTGCTAGACGTTACGTAATTAATTCTGTTCTAAATAAATCCAGCCGGTCATATGACAATCATTATCTGTTTTCCTCGATTGTTGCATCCTGTCTGTCTCTGATCATGAAGTCCTATAAATACCATCCTATCCCTAGATTACTGTAATCCAGAGTCTCCCTGTATTTATGTGTGTGTGGCCTGGCTGAAGATCCTTATTGAACTGTACACTGTGTTTGTTTGGGGCAGCTGACACTAGTGTGACTGAAATCAGTCTCTCCTCCTCTTTCTGATAACTAAAACATATTATTCTACTAATATACCTGAAACGTCCTATTCCCTGACTCTTGTCTTAATGCAGAGACAATAAATGAACCAGCGTTTGCACCTAATTTTGTCCAGAGGAGGCAACAGTCTTTCTGGAGCATGTTCTCTGTACTCTGAGCTTCTACATGCTGAATAAATTGACACTCACCACGGTGTTGAGATTTCTGTGAAATATCTTTAATGTAACAGGCAGGCAAGCAACAGACAAAAGAACATTTTGAGACTTTTTGAGCAATTAAACAGCCATTAGTGTAAGAGATTAATGAGAAGATCCATCAACTTCCACACCCAATCTAATCTAATGGCACCCCTCATTCTCCTGTGTGTGTGTGTGTGTGTGTGTGAGTGTGTGTGTGTGTGTCCTGGGGCAGAGCTGCTGATAATCCATTGGTTGAAGCATCTGAGAATGACAGATGGCCTGTGCAGCCTATACGCTGTTGAACCTGTCTGCTCAGTTTAAAGGCAGTTTTAGCAACCAGGAAGTTGAATATCAGGATTTGTGTGTGTGCGTGTGTGTGTGTGTGTGTGTGTGTGTGTACATGAGTGCATGTGTGTGTCCTTGCCTCCTCCCTGTTAGGGATTCTCCCTAAAGAGCTTTGATGCCTTCCCTGCATCACTACATGGTACTAATCACTCGTACCAGCTGTCAGCGTGTCGGCCTCCCTCCTTCCTCTCTGTGCGTCCGCTGGCACCACTTAACCTCACATCCTCTGCAGTCGGCCATAATGGACTCTCACAGCGTTTATATGAAACATGATGAACATACATCAGCCTACTCAGTCTCACCAAACGAACTGTATTACTCGTGATATGTTTTTTTGTCTTTTTCTTCCATTACCCCTCCTTTCCGTTTTCCCTCGGTTTCATACTGTACAATTCGATAATCCCCTTGAAATTCCCAAAAATTGGGTAAATAATGTTTTCCACTCCGCTGCACTGAAATCACATACAGTATATTCTGCTTCAGTTATCATACTTATAATAAGTGAAATATTTAAATCCAAGATACAACCTTAAATCTTTGAAAACCTTTTTACTAAAATTTTAAATACAATTCCAGGGCCGCAGCCAGGTTTTAATATTACTTCTATATTCATTTAACTATTTAAAAGTACATTTTCCACACATTTTGTCTCATTTCTGGTTCAACATCTTCGTCATAATGCCAGGAATTTAATTATACTCAAAAATACAAATCCCTTTATTTGAATATGTTTAGGCCTAAAACAGTCAGAATTTAAGAAACGCAACTTTATAAATGATCAGAATGAGGGTTAAAGAACTCAACGTGTGCAGTTTGTGTGTAAACGTAGAATGTAAACTCCTCCTCAGGTCCTTAAAACCCCTGAAATTCCCAGAAATAAAATACTGAGGACGTAACCTCAGTGTAATCAATAGTAGCTACGTCCCTGTAAAGTACAATATGACAGCTGTAGCACAAACATCAGGAGTTTATCCTAATGCATTTTCCTGTGTGTCTGTGGGGTTTAATGGTTTGACGCAGCACTAACTTCACTTATGAAGAACCTCTGCAGCGCCTCATCTCAGGATCAGACTGCTGCTAACGCCAACACTGAGGTTTTACTACCACAGGCCTTCAGCTGCTGGTGTCACAGTCAGACGCATGAACACCATTGATTTATTGACCGGGGCAGATAATAGTCAGCTCGGTGCTTAATGGCCTGTGTATGGATTTATGGGTTATGGGCGCAATACTTAAAAGAATCCTTTAATTCATACCTTCAGTGTTTGAGGTCGAAGATTACACTTTGATGTCATGATCAGCTAAGTGTGGCCACACAGGAAAGTGTTAAGACGACCCCAAGGGGACATCATACAACATCTGAGAGGGGAGCGCGGCAGGACAAAGAGGATTTATAATCTCTGGGGAGGTTAGTGTTGAATTCATGTACTGTTCGGTGGTTGCTCTTCACAGAAATGGTGAATTTGCTGTGTGGAGCTTCTATGGTGTTCTGAGACTGCAAGAATGCTCAGGGGGGGATGGTCAATTTGAACCCCTCACTGCTCCGCGTGCAGTCACTCACACACCCAACAACCTGCCTAACACACACTCCTAAACACACAATAACCCTCCTCCTGTGCTGAGTCCCGGGATGATGGACGGCAGGTTAAAGCTCTCAGTCAGTTGTTGGCAAGTCTAGAACCACCGGATCCTTCCAGCCCACCAGAGTGAGTTCTACCATTGCCAAACACTGTGGGAGAGTGCACCCATCACCGCCACCAGATCTGAGTGACAAGAAGGGTTCAGGTTACACGGGGCAGCGTCTCAGAGACGGAGCACGAGCCTCCATGGTAACCAGTGATATCGGAGAGGGACCTCGCAATCGATCAGATCCATAGTTCATCCATCCCTCTCTCTATGTTTCTCTCTCACGAAAGATACCAGAACAATTATGAATAGCTGAGTGTCTGTCTTGTCCTATATTGGCACCACACATGATTGCTCAAACAAAGAGAGACAAAGCAAAAATGTGCTAGTGCCAAAATGGGCAAAGAAGATGAGGATGTCCCTTGGTTAGGAGTAGACCTGTCTGCTGGTTGCACGGACGCAGGCAGTGTGGTTCTGTCTCTACTCTGTTTATGGCCCTATGGTAATTCACTGATAGTGTGCTGTGACAGTGAATTCTACCAGTGCCATACACAGAACAGGAGGAGATATAAGTGCAGTTCCACATTACATAGAGCTTAAAACCTTCAAATATTTTCCTTCAAATATACATCCCGGTCAGGTTGTTTTTCAGGTTGTTTTAAAACCTCATGCTGACCTCTTTAAAGTTTACGGAGTCTTGTCTTGACAGTATCAGAATCAACGTTGTGCTTCCCTCATCTCTGTTTCGTCCAGCACACAGGAGAATGGGGAGTAAAGGCCCGTAGTGGAGCTTAGTCACCTGGTTTAGAAAATCCTCACATAAATTAGCGTGCATTATATCCTTCTGAAAGTTATCATAGAATTATTGTTAGCTTTTGGGACATTTCTGGCCTCCATGAGATCCCTCCTGATGCTGGTGGTGGAGCAGGTCTGCTGCTCAGATTGATTCTGGGTGTAGGGAATGATGCGCTAAGTGATTTTTGAGATGCTCCAAATGGGTCCCAAAGCAGGGCTCATCTTCCCATTTCCGGGAGAGATCAATAGAGTAAAAAGCTTGAGGGAGAGAGAGAGAGAGAGAGAGAGAGAGACAGACAGAGAGAGAGAGAGAGCGAGACAGAGAAAGAGAGAGAGAGAGAGACAGAGAGAGACAGAGAGAGACAGACAGAGAGAGAGAGAGACAGAGAGAGAGACAGACAGAGAGAGAGAGAGAGAGAGACAGAGAAAGAGAGAGAGAGAGAGAGAGCATAAACAGGAGTTTATCCACATATCGTGGTTGCTCTTACTACTGAGTGATAGTCACAAAAAATATGACTCACCTCCTTCAATAAAGTCATTTCCCATTATAATCAATGCCTTGTTTGTATCTTTACATTACATAATGTGATGTATACCTGAAGCTCTTTTAAAGAAAACAAAAGCATTAATTGGGATTTTTAAAGAGCAACTATTATTAGTTTTGTATTTGTTATTCTCACTTTTGAAGGGATTGCAAGCATTTACCAAAAGGTTACGCAGGATCTTGCCACGCATATTGCCCAGGCCTGTGTTCTTTTTAGACACCCAGTGTTTGTCTGATTCTTACCTTATAAAGATGATCCATTGTCCTTACTGCACACAACAGCATTTTAGTTATAAAAAGACAAGAAGAAACATCTTTGTTGAGCCTCCTAAAGCACCCAGCAGTAGAACATCTTCACAAAAAGGCAGAGAAAATAGCCTGGTGGTCTTCAGCAGGATGAACTGGGCTGGTGGAGGAGAGCTGACTTTGTTTTTGGTATTTCTTCAGTCCGCTGGTCCACACTGTCAGTAAACGCTCCATCTCTCCGTCCTTCACTGCTTGTTTGGGCTGTATGGCAGGGGATTTTAGGAGACGGCTAATTAGTTGCTAAGCATCTTAACCCACTGGCGGTAAAGTAATCCACGCAGCCCTCCTCCCGCTCCTTCTGCTGCTTATATACGCAGGCCTACATCGAATTTCCTCTGCGCCTTTTACGCACAGGACGCGCACTGCAGTGGCACTGAAAACACGGTTGACGGTCATTTAATGTTGCCCAAATTAGTTTGGTATACTTCAAACAAAATGAAGATCATCGTCAAACTAAAATAAATCCCCAAAGTTAACACTAATGTAACAACACTAGCCACACACGCCTGGAATAATGCAGATTAATGCCACTCATATGCTCTAAACGTAATCCAATTCAAATTTAGGATACGAAAGACGGAACAAAAATAGTAAACTCTTTCTAGTCATATGTCATATTAATTAATCACGTTACATAATAAAACCCTGGTGTTTGCCACCAGACAGCAGACCTACCAGCATCCCGCGGGTGTGGCACTCTGCTGCAGCCTGAAGCTCCGCTCCATCTCATCCCTGCACAGGACTAAAAGTTTCTCCAGGCCTCCTCGGCTGCTCCTCGTTATATACGGGCACCCTAAGTTCCCTGCATGGCTCATTTACCTGCTGTCGGTGATTATTAGACAGATTGCAGGTGGAAAAAGAGGCATCATCCTTTCAGCTGATGTGAATCCGTCAGAGTGGGATAGGACAGGTTTGAGTTACGGCTCTTTCAAAGTTGACGCTGAAATCCACCCGTGCAGCCTTTGTCCTCTCCATACATTATGAAAGAGGCGCAGCCGGCCAGCAGTCTCATCGCCCTCTGCACAAAGCTGCTGCTGCTGCTCGCGTTACTCTCACATAACTTTACTCACCACCGGCTCCATTACATTAAAAATAATATAAAACACTGATACCTCTGTTTTATTACTTAAGAAACTCATCCTTACTCGCTTTTATCGATGATTACGCAGTTCTTCATTGCTGCACACTCCAGTCCTAACCCCCAAAATGACATTGAAAATATCTCCCCCTTACACGATGCAAAGTCTTCTTAAAATATTTCTTCAAAATCAATTTTCTAAGAATTTTCTAATGTTTCCCTTTCTAATTTGAGCTCCACAACTAAAAGGAAAATGGGCTCCGTGAGGAACATGTAGGCCTATATAGGAGCTGGTTAGCCAAAAATACTTTATCATACTTCATCAGTCGTTACCCTCCAGCCAAATTAAACGGATGTTGAAACAAGAAACCTGAATATGCTCAGAGAGAGGCTGCATGGCCACACAACAATGAATATTTCATAAGATCATTATAAGCTACTGTCGGCCCGTGTCTGTCGAAGAGCGTCATACTCCAGCATCTTCAATCATTTACTCGTTTAGGATGATCCATATCGGAAATCAGTATCAACGTAATAAGAAAAACTCAAAATGCACTTTAGAGTAAGGCTCGGACCTTTATAAAGTTAATAATGTTTCACTGAAAAACACTTTGGAGAAATTTCCCTCCAGGAAAAGAAAGAAAATAGCCCAGATGAAAAATTAGGCAGGATCAAATACTTACGGTAAATTGTGCAAGAAGTATAATTTACTTAAGTAAAAGTAACAATACAACAGTGTAGAAATACACCGTTGGTGAACATTTTTAGTTAATAAAAGTACAAAAGTATTAGTGTCAGTATATACTTAAGTACCAAAGTAAAAGAACTCATTCTGCAGAATGGTTCTGTTCAGAATAATATATATTATATCATTTGACTAGAATCATTGATAGATTAATATATGTATAACTTTTATGCTGCAGCAGGTAAATGTGGAGCTAATTTTTATTGTACTGCTATGTAGCTTAATCTATAATAATATATCATATTTTATTTATTGATTATATATTTGATTAATAATCTGAATCTGTAAAAAAAAACATTTATCAAATAAATGTAGAGCAGTAAAAAGTACAATATTTCTCTGAGATGTAGTGGAGTAGAAGTATAAAGTTGCATAAAATGAGGAATACTCTAAGTACCTCAAATTTGTATTTAAATACAAAACTTTGTATTATGTATGAGTATTTTTATCACGAGTAACTTTTCATCTATTTTTTATTTCCCTGGCAGATACTAACTCACCTTTCACCATCAGGCCTTCTTCACAGCAGAAATTGACTCGTCATAGTAAGAAAAATAAGAGGTGTTACTAGTAACCTAGGACCCACACATGCGGCAAAAGGCAATAATATATTACTTTAATATAAAAAATAAGCAAGAAAACATGAAAAGTGAATATATAATAATATATTATTTTCTACACGTCATGGACTTATTAGCAATGTATTTAATAAATCAGGTTTTTCTACTTTTCCGTTTTAAAGAATTTAACTGTAGATTTAAAAAAAAAAAAAAAAAAACATAACTTCAAGTTTATATAATAATTGTCTAACTGTGTTAGCAGACCTCCTCCTCACTCACATGATAGACGTCTCCAGTCTGTAGGACAGAGAGGTAGGACTGTCATCTAGTGGAGGAGACACAGAAGCACTGTGTGAGCGTCCCCACAATAACCTTGTGTGTGACTTCACATACATCATGTGTGTGACTCTTATCGAGCGCTGTGACAATTGGGTTCAACAAATCAGACAATTTGAAAAGCTCATTTAAATAAAGATACTGACATAGTTCATATATGTTTTTTGTTGTTTATTTCTTTCTTCAAGTTACAAGGGAAGCACATTTATTTTTTGCTTTTTTAAAAATCAGGGATATCTTAACTTGTATCCTGGAGAAAGGGCTTAAAAGACAAAAATAAAAACATTCAAACAAATTATAGGCATCAAATATATGTGTCTAATTAATAAAAAATACATAATACACTGATGAATCCAGATGATCCGGGCTGGACAGTGGTTTGTTTTTTTGTTGCAAATAAGAAATGACTGTGACATCATGTAGTCCTAAAACCTACACCAACATATATTTGGTTACCGAGGCTAATTAGAGCCATTTTAACGAGGCTGTTTAACAAATACATTTTTTATGCCATGTCAACAAAACTGTGACATGCTAGTTTAACCAACCTATGTTAATTCTCAAACGAAGGTAAACCCTCTGGCACCATGGAAGAGATCCTGATGTCCTTTTTTTTTTTTTCCTTTTTTTTTTTTTTTTTCTTATAAAAGGGATTATTAATTCAATTTTTGATTATAATCCATTTCTCTCCAAAGAAGAAGAAATAGCCCATTTTAAATAAA
Organism: Bovichtus diacanthus; assembly: GCA_943590825.1. Taxonomy (NCBI): domain Eukaryota; kingdom Metazoa; phylum Chordata; class Actinopteri; order Perciformes; family Bovichtidae; genus Bovichtus; species Bovichtus diacanthus. Next base: position 12,968,684 of record CALSBV010012175.1, read on the forward strand.
GTAAGATTCTGATTTTGTTTCCTTCCAGAAATAACAAATAATACAAACTGATCTGCAATGCGATGAATGCATGTTACAAACATGTATCAAGCTTTAAGCCTGCGCTACAACACATACCAGTGTCCATCTTGAAATTTGACAGTAAACTGTCACTGGCTCTGGTAACGCCTCCTCTGCACATACGGGCGCTAACCAGCTCTCCAGGGGAAAACCAGGACTGAAGCTTTTTAACTATCCTCTGAAGAAGAAGAAACCAGTTTCTGAATTTAAATTTGAACAAATCTGAGACTCTCTAGAGTTTGACACTTTGAGAAAAATTATAAATTTATCTTCTCACTTAACCTCAGATGTGTTTTTCTTGTGTTTTTTTTGGGGGGGGAGGGGATATATAACTAAGCTTGTAGATCCATTATATTTTGGTCCCACCATTTTGGAAAACAACAGGGCATCACAAAAGCATGAAAAAGTAAATGCGACAGCGTTGAAAGGCTAAAAAACAAAGAGCACTTCTGTCTGACAACGTAAATCATCTTTGATGGACATATTTGCATAAGAAGGGGGTGCAGGTGGAGCAGGGGTGCAATATGTCTTTGAAGGATTTGATTCCACAAAGAGTCATCCCACAGACAAAGATGTATTAATTCTCCTCATCTTTTCATGACAATTAGTCTTTAAACTAGTGTGTTATACAAGTATTAAACAATACAATATGATAGGATTCACCACCCGCAAAAAAAACTAACTATCCCTACGCAAGTCAAACACCTATTATAGTTCAACACAAGCAATAGGCAAAGTTAATAAGTTCAATAATTCAACAAGGACCTGGATCGGCTCCACCAAACCCCGCCCCGGCTCACAGGCGCCCTCCCCATTTCTACAGCTCCACAAAGCCCTACACAACTGTACTTCTGTGTCATGCCACAATATACAAAGATACTCAGAGAATGACAAACACTTTCCTAAAACGGAGAGGAGGAGGAGGTGGAGGGTGTTGAAAAGGAGAAAGATTGTGAGCCTTCTCTTATGATCTCCACTCAGCGATCGGTACAACAGAGGGTTTCAATACACCGTGATTCTCCCTGGATCACACGCACGCGCACACACTGTGGAGCTGTGTGGTTGATGCATTGGTAGTTTGATGGTGTGTGTGTGACGTGTCAGCAGGTTTGCACAGAGGGCAGTCCTGTCAGAGAGGCTGTCTGCAGCCACACCAGTCTGTACACGAGGAACACATGACCGCACTGTGACCTTCTGCTCTTCAGCTCCTCGGAAGTGATGATTGTAAAGGCGACTCCTCGAGGTGGCAGTGTCAAAAACTAATTAAAGGTGACACTTGAAACAAAAATGGGAATCCACACTCTTCTGAAGTTGAGACCGCTCAGAAATCGTGGATTGTCATCCTGCAGTTCTCCGTCGGCGAGGGAGAGAGACGCTCGGTGATGCAGTTAAGTGTTTAAGAAAAGAAAAAAAAAAAAAAAAAAAAGGTGCGCATGTTATGTCAGTTCTCCTTCCTTCTGCGGTGGTCTCACTGCTCATTCTGGTCTAGCAGTGTGAAAGCCTGGATTGAAGCCACCAAAGACCGTGGAAATGAATGATGCACTCCTTTCTGATCTAAACAGGCTCTCAGGGGCGAAAAAGAGGGCGAAAGGGCAGGTGGTTATGAATTCCTAAGTAAGGGTTAATATTCTGCAATATCATACTGCAAATCCTTGTGTAGCAATAAAAATCCTTGCGTTGCTGTAAAAAATTGTCTTGTTTAAATATGAATATAGTACTGAGTTTCTGCTCTTTAGGTAATCACAGTCTGTTGTGAGGCGAAGGGGACAGGATCTCCCCCTTCACTACAACTCCATGTCCTGAGCCTCGTCCTCCGAAAAGTCTGACATGGAGCTCTCGGAAGAAGAGTCGCCCCCTCCCTCCTCCTGCTCCTTTAGAGCCTCCTCTGTGGCGTACTTCTGGATGTACTCTGAAAAAGACACAAAAGGAGGTGATGTGTTCTGGATCAATTGTAGCCATAATTTACAGCATTAGTCGTATTGATAAAACAATTTGAACTCAAGTCCCACTTACTCAAAAGTTCAGGCGCTTTTAAATGTATCACACGGTCTTCATCAGCAGAGTTGTCATGGAAATATTTCAGGAATTAATCTATTTATCTTAAATTTTGAGTCAACAAGGCTGAGAAGTCTGAGACACTCACAAAAAGTTTGGAAATCTACATTAGTACGCTTCCATGAATACTGAGCAAACTTAATCTGCTGACGAACAACGTGTGATGTTTTTACACTTGGCTGAGGTGGAGAGGCTGGTGTGTTGATGAAAAATAAAATGCGTACATGAAGCATGTGACTTAAAACATTACTCAAGCTTCCGATCCACTGTAGACAGGGAAAAATGGCAGCAAATGAAACCCATCTCATCTGGAGCGATGAGGAGACGGTAACCTTCCTCAAAGTAATGTATGAAACAAAGATGAATTCCTTATTTTCATCATTGTTTCCACATTGCTCTCCACCACTGACTGGTGCCCTCTTTTTCTACAATGGTGAAATGGCTCCTGCCTGGAGAATTGTTTATCTCGATGAACCAACTCCTAATACCATAACAGTAGTTGATGGAAACACACGTTAATTCATATTTTCTTTGGCAGATTTTCTGGAAACATTTGGATGGTTTTCAGTCTGCGGTTGAAAGCTCCAGAACAAGCAAGTATGTGGACCTTGAGTTGAGATTATCAACTCATTAAATTATATTTACAGATTAAAATGACTAGTTAACCTGTTAACATTAATAGTGACATGCACAAATACATTCTGCAGAATTAATAATAATGTCATCTGTTGTATGATCTAAACTATTGGAACTACAGACTGTATTTAAATTGCAATGTGTAACCATGCCCGACATGGCTTATGTGGATATTTGGATTTTAATAATGTGTTGAATCCTTTTAGCTTAAGTAGCTCCTTGCAAAATCACAGTTGCCCTCTGGAACTGCACAACATCAAAATGTCATTTTCCCCTAATGCAGAAAATACTGAGAAAAACAGTAATACCCTACACTAACCATATACATGTTGTTTTGTCTCTCAACCTCTCATCCACCACTTCAGATTCCCAGCGTTAGACACGGCTGTGTTACCTTTGATCTTGTGTTTATAATCCTCCGGCCGGTGCAGGTACATGGCAGCCGCGTCCCCGTTCAGAGGATCGATGGGGTTGGGATAAGCGAGCAGCTGAGGGAGGAACGACTCAAAGATGTTGGTGAGGTCTGGTGGATGAGGGGAGAAAGATTATTCAGTAGGGAGAACAACAAAGTTACAGAGAAATATCAGCGAGCTGGATGAACTCTCATTACTTCCAGAAGCATGTGTGTAGTTACAACAAGATCCACTAGAGGTCTCTATTGTAATGACATTCAAACAGCTGTATGGCCGTATAGTATGGTTTTCAACCTCTGCACTTGAAGGTGAGTAAAGACAATAAGTACCTGCTCTAATTTCATCGACATCTGTAGTAACTTCAACCTTGCTGTATAAATATACAATGTACTGTGGTGAAAAATGAAAACAGATTTAAGGGGAACTACGTCCACTTTTCATTTATGCAAAAAGTCTGGAGCCCAGGGGAATGTTCTGAGCAAGGAATTTATAAAAGATAAACTTCTTTTATAGATTCCTTGGTTTTTATTTTATGGGTACATTTTCTTTTTCAGAACTGAAAAAACTACATTAAAAAAAATCATCTGGGTAAATAAAATAAAAAAAAAAACATTCTGTGGGTCCACAAAATCAGTCTCCCATTTATACTTGATGACATCACATGTTTGGGACTTACTTCTCTGGTTTTTGGCTTTCAGAGAGTGCATCTCATATTCAGAATTATTGATTGAACTTTCCTAGGCCATGGAAATAACATATTGGAAATGTTTTATTTAGATTGTGTTCCCCTTTACCATCCCACTGAGGCGTAGCGTAAGCAGTACATTAGTAGAGCTGCAGCAGCTTCAGTGCACCGCCTGTCTACACAGGATGCGTTCAGGCACAGTATTAAGTGTAGGTCACCGGCGTTTTAGCAGTGCTTAGACCACAACACACAGTCACTGTAGTTACACACGTATAGCGGAAGAAAAACGAGTGCCTTAAAGGGTTTCTGGAGATTGTATCTGAATATACCGTTGTCAGCTGCAGCTCAGGAGGCCCCGTGTTGGTCTGTCAGCCTCAAACAACTTTCAGATATATAATTAAACAGGTTTCTTTTTTTTAGGATGAACATCAATAAAATATCATGTTGAAACTCAACAAAGGTTTCAACAAAATCCTGGCTATTTCAATCAAGGGGCTTTGAACAAGGATACTTACTGCATTCCTTTATTTGTCAACATAACTAAAGAATATCATCTGCGCTAACCACTCCTTACACCGGTGTCACACCGCCCCCCGCAAAATACGCAAAATCCTATCAGGGTGTTTTCACATACACACAGATGTTTACCTGGGAGAAACAAATAAACATAGTTTAGCTTTAATACATCTCAGAGCTCTCAGTCTCTCCATCTTTAACACATAGACGGTTTTACATTTCAAAACGAACGCACCCTTTTCTTTTAGTCTACTTTTTGAAATGGTGACGTACTGTTGAACTATCAAAGTGACTCACAACTTGTTCAAATGAACTATTGCTCAAAGGCCCAAAGACTCAGATGTAAACCTAAATCTGGGCCCTATCAGATAGAAGCTTGGAAGACTGTGACGTTCATTGTAACGATCACTTGAACAACAGAAACAAAGTGAGGAAGATCCCCTCCAGGTGAGAGCGTTCACCACATTCTGAGTCCTCAGCCTCAGGACCTTCTTATCTATCAGTGCTCAATGCATGACCTCAATACAAGAAGCCGTTATCACTACAGTGTAAGCCGATTAAAGCAGGATGCTCTGCCTGAAGCTGCACTGTAGAGGTTTAAGCTGCTTGCGTTGTTTGTTTTTTTATTGGCTATTATTGTCAGTAAGTTTAACCGAGTGACAATGAGAGATGTGGCTGTGACCTACCGTAGAGAGCTGTCCATGTCTGGTTAATGACATCTAAACACACGGTTCCTGACCTGAAAAAGACACAACTCTGTGAGTACAACATATACTGTATAGTCCAGTGGAGGTTGTCAAAGCAGTGAGGATGAGTTCTGGGTGACCTGAAGAAGAACAAAACATCTGCTTTTCCTCCATAGTGTAAATCATTTCTTATATGCCAAACATGAGCATATATGCTTCAGGCAACAATATTCAAAATTATGAAATTACTCGCATGCAGCTCACAGGTGGAAGCCATACAAATTAATTCACTATTTACCACGTTGGCTGGTTAAATAAGTATATAAAGCGATACTTCAATCCATGATATCTCAAATACTGTAGGCCAACTTACGCTTCATCAATGTTGGGATGAAAGATTTTATTCATGAATCCTGTGAACAAAGGAGAAGCCGGTTTTAATAATTGTAGAGTAAGATTTAATATGAAGATTTCATGAAGAATATGTCGTACCTATTGATGGTGATTTGAAGGGGTATTTATCTGGTAGGTCCACTCGGACCTTCCACACACCTCCTTCATAGGATGCTGGAAAGAAAATGTGCATCAATATGCTCAAGTAAAACCCAAAACAAAATGATCTAGGGTGTTAAAATTAATATTTTAACTCACAAGGAACACTGACTCGACGCTGATTAAATGTATAGTAAACTGGTGAATGCTGGTCAATGAGATGGAAAATCAATGTGAAAATCAGAAAATGGAAACTTACATCCAGGTGGTCCGTGGAACTTGACCACAAACTCATTCAGTCCACTGAGGATGGTGACCTCATGCTTGCTCTCAATGCTGACGTCTGGTTAAGCAAAAGGCACACCCGAAACACGAGAGACAGGAGAGGCAGAGAATTCAAGCACATGTTCAACAATAATGATTCAAAAACAGGCTCCCGTGTCCACATTTTAGGGTCAAACTGACTCTTTCTCTCTCTGTGAACTTGTCTGGGCAGAGGTCACACATAAGATAAATAACATGAGCCATGGCATTGAGATCAATAATGCAGTGTCAGACAACAGGTCTCCTTAACAGCAAAAACAACCTCATACTCCGCACGGAATAACAACTTATCAAACATGACGATAGCTGTCGAACTTAGTGGAAAACTTAACAACGAACAACTAGACTACAGATGATATTGATGATCACACCTTCACTTTTCTTAATACACAGGAAGAGACACAACTTCAACTGTCCAACTTAAACTATTAATCCCTATAAACGCACACTTATAAAAGGCTCAGTTTATCAAGTATAAATGTACAGCCAGCCTAGCTGTAAGGAAGACTGATGATCCGTTTTGCAGGTAACGAGAAGATGGGAGGTGACTTGGGTGGGGAGGACGTGTCATAATCACAGCGTGTCGTGACATAAAGACACATGAGACCGAGTCTACTGTCTGAAAGCAACACAGAAAGGTTGAGCGTACACAGTCAACGACTGTGTGATACTGACACAATGACAGATGGAGAAAAAAAAAAACACAACTATTTATCATCCTGTCATAAATCTTACACTGTGTTCCAATACCTATACTACCATACTATTTAGTATGCCAGAAAAAGATACAGTATGTCCCAATACATAGTATGTCAAATGCCAGTATGCAAGCCAGCATGCTTTTCTGGTTATTCTGACACACAATCCCTTGCGCAGCAGATATATGAGCAAGAGGGTCAAAGTTCAAGGCGCCATGTTAGGACAGAGTAGTATATCCCAATTGTATGCATACTGCATGCAACAGTATATACTTTGTAATGGCAGCTGCAGTATTTACTAAAAGTCAAAAGAAAAAGTAAGTGATTTGCAACACAGCCCTTCTGTCATCTCTATCCCAACCAACAATCTTAACCAAGTTACAGCTAGGATGCTATTTTCGCTAAACTGCTGGAGCACAAATAATAATGCTAGATAGCTTGTCAGGAGGCCAGTGAAGAATGTTTTAAAAGCCAGTCACTGAGTAGAAAAAAGGTTTGCAAACCACTGAGCAAGAAGACAGAGTAGCTCCAAATGTGATCTGAGGCAATGGGTTCTATAAAAAAAAGAAAAAAAGAAAAGCTGTTATAGATATAGACTTGTGGAGTAAAAATGTGTATCTCTCGTATGCCTTTCCCCAAGTATCTCCCATAGAAACTAAAGCCTATGCTCACTCAATAGTAATATAACTACACAAGGGAAACCCTTTATTTTAAAGAAAAGCTCACGGTAGAGTAATTTATCAGCACTATCTTCTGATAAAAAGAGAAGAGTTGTTTAATGTTTACTGAATTTCTAAGTCTAGTTCTCATGACATTGAGTTTGTCAGCTCAAATCCCAACTGTGCCATTAAACTACACATTTAAACGCCAATGCAGTAGATTGTATACATTTGGTCCAGCCCGATGTACATTTGCTGGACGTACTCGTAATGTTTGTGTTTAATCTGATAACAGGAATGGCATCTGTGCTCTGTCACAGTTGTTAAATCTAACATTGATTGATTTAAAGCCAAAATATGAAACTTTGTCTGCCATCTACAGTTAAACAGTGGTGCTACATTCAGAATTGGAAAAATACTAAAACAAGATCCAAAATAGCAAGAACTGATGGATCCTAACATGTTTCTCCTTCGTGACTCCCACTACCTATTCTTAGATTTCTCATGCATACTTAAAATGGCATCAAAAAAACAAAACAATAATAACAAAAGCCATGAGCCTTCTTTGTATTTTACCTTTGTTTGCATATGTGTTATAGACATGACTGTCCATGATCATTCATGCCTTTGGTTAAAAATGTTTTACTATGTTATTATCACCAGTACTCAATAGTACTTAAACCAATTTAAGGATACCAGTTTACCATCATTTAATCTGACTGCACTTGAGCATGTTACACGTCACTCCTGGTAGAACCACACCTGTACTGTAGCTCTTACCAACAGTGTCAATTGAGGGTTAACAAACATCATTATTATAATGAATTAATAATAGGCTCAATGACAAATAAAATTAAATAAAAATAAAATATGTAAATTTCAAGGAATAAAAAGTGTTTAATTATCAACACTCAACATAAATCTAATCAATCCCTCCCAAATACATGTTTGGGTGTATTAGGTCACATTTTCTTAAAAAAAGAAAAAAGTCTTAAAAAAAACCTCAAACTTTCTTACAACTTAAAAATTACTTGAAACTTAACTACTCTGCACATTAAACTAGTTTGTAGCCAATAATAGCATCTGATGCTTAAGGTTTAAAAAAAAATTGTAACCTACCCAATTATTCAGGACTAAAGCTTAACACACTATCTATGCCACATGCAGCAATTTATAATTATTTTCAATTAAAATTTCTATGACCTTTCAAATTTTAAATACTCCAGTACTCCAATTCCCAGAGCCCAAGGTGAAATCTTCAAATAGCTTGTTTTGACTGACCAAGAGCCCAAAACCCAAAGATATTTAGTTCATCAAAAAAAACAAAAAAACAGGAGATCTTCACATTTCAAAAACTGGAGCAGCAAATGATTAACAGTCTTGCTAAAGATGATCAAAATTGTTGCAGAGGAATTTTCTATTGATCAAAATAATCAACTAGCTAATTGTTTCAGCACTTAGTTGTCTGTCTGTTCAAAAGACCCTAGTTCTGTTAACAACATGCTCACCCACTCAGTACACTATACAGCCCTCCCCTCACTGCATGGACTGGATGTCCCCTGCCCCCATCCCTGCATGTGCCCCGTACAGCACGCTTGTTGTTCCTCGATCAGCTGTGGGTGAAGCCCCGCCCTCCACCATGTTCCGGATGGTAACAGTATGACCAATCAGAGAGCAGCATCTAGCTGCAGGACAAAAACAAAACAATTCCGCTCACGCTGTCAGAAATCCTTTCATGCAAACTTCAGCTGATAACTGCAAATAATTAGCAATAGTATAAAAACTAATTAAAATATACAATCATGTGACATCAACGAGTGTTGAGAAAAAAATGTTATTAAAATGATAATATATCCATTAGCTTTTTTTCCTTTTTAGCGTCACTAAAATTCGATACAATTATCATTTGGCTTAAAATTATTTTCTGTATAATTTGTTGTAAACACGCCAACCGTGACAAAACCGTATGTTTTGTTTTTCTGAAATGTGCATGATGTGTTTTTTTTTTGTATTTGGAGAACAATTTAAAAAGCACAAAAGGTCATAATCTGGTTTCTGTGTTATCTAACGTTAATTAATGTAGTTAGCTGTTGACAAAGATCGTCTCTGTTACGCTACATCGACCTTATTTGTTCTCTCTTGGTGATAGCATGCTACACAGCTAGCTACATTAACGTCAACGTTACTAAATCGTGAAAAAATAAATGTCTTTCCAAAGAAGCGTTTCCTAAACGTAAAATAGTCTTCTCCAATCCTCCACATTGTGTTGTCAGTCCGGTGGGACCACATATTATTGGCTAACAGGCTAACTTATCGCTTCCAAGCTAAGGCTAACAACGTTCAAAGCTAACACAGAGTTTCCAGCCAACGTTGTATTGCGACAGATTCCGTTGCTAATTCTCGATTGATACAAACAAGAACAGTAATGCTAATGTACTAGCAAGCTAATGTTAGCTAACAGGCGAGTGACTTTACATAAATAACGTTAAATGTGTAGCTTCCTCGCTATTCCGCTAACTTAACAGCGAGCTAAAGTAGCTAACGTATGCCAACCGCAGGATCTAACGTTAGACACAGAGCTAACCATTAACATCCAAGTGTTCAGCATTACACACTTTTAACCAAATCTATTAATATCACATAGCGAGCAGCGACACAATATACATCATTGAAGCAGCCATCGGGAACAAATGCTGTAATTAAATCAACATTAGAGAGCTGACATATTATTACAAAAACAAGCCTATTTGATTTGGCTGTTTAAGGTTGTTTATGTTCAGAAAAGGATACAGTTTCACCACGTCGGTATCCATTCGCCTCTTGCCCGGACTTGGAGACGACATTTTTGTATTCCTTTCAGAAGTGATCTAAAAATACTGCGACGATGAGGCTACCTCAACCTTTCAGCTTGAAAATACCTTCAAGCTATCAACAGCCTTCCCACAATGTCCATAAACAAAATCCTAGCTGCAACATCGCCCAGTTTTCTTCCTCTCAGTGGATCTTCAGTGTTTCAGCTCGTGTGTGTCCTGTCCTGAAGACTGACATCAACCTCCAGCCACCAGACTGGCGAGAGGAGGGGCTGAGGTATAGAAATACACTTCACAGAACTCTATCACATTGTTGGCGTGTTATTTATGCTGCGAATAAAAGTGATGCGATAAATCCTGCAAAGATGGAAGTCGACGTTTAAATTCAAGATTTATGTTTTACTTGTTTTTTGTGAGGCTGGTCATATTGTGCGCAAATATAAAGTTCGTGCTTTTCTATTAATGCAAGATCTATGGAGACATTCATTTATTGGAAGGCCGAAAGAAGCACTTTAGGCCAAAGTTGTGTTTCTTCGCAGGCACTGTCCAAGAATTATACGAATTATTAATATGAATAGTTTTTAATAGTAATTTTAGCCTCTTATCTCACACTTTATTTTGGTAAATATCCATCAATTGCTGAATACATAACATGTACAAGTAGAGCAGTGGTGGTACTCACATATTTTACTTAAGTAAAAGTAGCAATACCACAATAAAGAAATACTCTTTTACAAGTTACAAGTTAAGTTTAATTTACAAGTAAAACATGTACTTAAGTAAAAGTACTAACGTTTTGGCATCAAAATATACAACAAATATAAAATGGAAAAGTACTCATTATGCAGAATGGCCCATTTCATTCTATTATTGGATTATAACTAGTGATTAATTAATGTGTCCATCACTTTAATGTTGCAAAGGTGGATCTGTATTTCCTTACTTTATACGCTGCTCGGTAGTTTAATCTATAATAATATATTATTATTTATTAGTTGATTGTATATTTTTTTATCACTAATCTGAATCTAAGTAAAGTACCTAAAGCTGTCAGATGAATGTAGTTGAGTAAAAAGTACAATATTTCCCTCTGAGGTTTAGTGAAGTAGAAGTAGAAAGTAGTATAACATGGAAATACTCAAGTAAAGTACATGTACCATAAAATTGTACTTAAGTACATTACTTTTCTAAAAAAAAAAAAAATGTGCATCCCCCATATTCTTCTGCTTCTGCTACTTCTGTCTGCTCTACCTATGACACTTACTGCTTGTCTGTCTGTCCTGGAAAAGGGGTCTCTCCTCTGTTGCTCTTTCCAAATCACCAAACAAGGGTCGAGCTCCCCATTGACATCAGGACATCAAACTCTACACATCTTCCTTTGCAGACTGAAAACCCATCTGTTCAGTGTCCACCTTGGTGTCTCTCTATCTCCTATTGTCTCAACATGTAGCACTTGAATTAGATCAGCATATTTAATGAAGTTGATGTACTAGATTCTTGCACTTTTTGGGTTGTACCCTCATGGTTGAATGCATTTAATGTAAGTCGCTCTGGATAAAAACGTCAGCTAATTAAATGTAATGTAATGTAATGTAAGCCCTTTGAGGCACTTTGAACAGTACACATATTTGTTTATGTTTATTTGATAGGGACGGACACAGTATGAATAGACTGAAAACAGCTATCCGATGCAAGTATCACAGTGTTTATAGCGATTGCTAGTTTGCAACACCTGCCCTAGAAGGGCTTTTATGAAACTAGAAGTTTACAATAGTGAGGTAAAAAGATGGTAAAATTAATACAGCAATACACAATAAAGCACACATTAATAACATTATATTTAGCTAGACATGTATGTAATTATACTAATGCAATGTAATAATGTAATAACTAGACATTATTACAGGTTTGTTGCTGAATTGACTTGGATTCACAAGCTCTCTTAAAAGTGGTGAAGTTTGCAGCAAACTTTAAGTGACCAGGTATAGCCACTTCCAGGACTTTGTTCCTTAAAGCTGTCTGAGCAAAATATGTTTTGCAGGATGAAACCTTACAATTGCCACTTGAAGCTGCTCTGGCAGATCTGCTAAAGCTCTGTAATCGCTGGATGTATTTGCAGAAAGGCTGAGCAGCAAGTCCATTTAAACAGTTAAATACCAGAATAGCATATAAATAAAATGACATTGCCTTGATATACAGTAGTAGTCCTAGTGAAGTACAGGAAGCTTGTAAATCCATTGTCTTTGTGATGAAAAAAAAATGTATCTTTCATTTCACCTAAATATATTTTCCTAGCACTAAGGTAAATAGAAAAAAATTAACATGGTTTACAGTCAGTGAGCTCAGGTCACCCAAAATACTTTTTTCATATACTAAAATCCTGTTTTCATGTCTACAATAGTATATTTGTGTAAACATAAACCTTGAGGCCTTGAGAGTCTCACATGACCCGAGGTACATCACGTCATGTGAGACTCTTGCTTGACATACTGACTGCAACAAGAACAGCACCAAAATCCTTCGTTTTGATCATGTTGTCAGATGTGTTCCTCCAGACATGTGGAGCCAAAAAGAGAGCCATGCATGTGACTAAAACAACATTTCTTACTACACGTGAACACAGTACGCCACTTGACATTATATAATATTAAACGATAAGTTTCCTGTCATTACATGATAATGTGGCGTACACCAGCTGCTCTTCTTCTGAGTTACCATATACAGTATGTCATTACTCTTTGTCAAATGTTGCTCATAAGCTAAGTCTCTGGTTCAAGGACAAACTTTTAAGTTTTTTCACATCTGGGACTTTTTATTTTATTTATTTTATTTATTTTATTTATTTTATTTATTTTATTTTATTTATTTTATTTATTTTATTTATTTTATTTATTTTATTTATTTATTTACTTTATTTGTTCTCTTGCGTTTGTGGACAATGCATTTATGTGTTGAGGATAAGTTGGTAAAGAGGGTGTATATTTGTATCAAGCTTCTTCTTCCATGATTGCTTGACCCTTTGGAAATCAATGAAGCTCTTCTTTGAAAAATTGTCGCTTATGCTGTAGTTATTTACATCTGAGTGGTTTAATCTCTATGTTTGTGAATTCAGGGCATGGTGGATTTTAAATGGTGTCAGCCTTGTTCGCGTCTGTGCACCACATTGCTCACTCCATACACCAAATCACATAGACATGACAAAGTTCTCAGTTAATGAAACTATGACAAAGAGTTAATCTTTAGTTCAAGTCAAAAAGGCCTTCATGTTTCCAGGTTAATACAAAACAATACTTCTTTAGGACTATTTTACATGGCAGATTGAAATAAGATCATTCAGAATAATTTGGTTATCTATTTGATTCTCTTCATGCCTGAACAAACAAAAATCATGAATATAGTGTATCTCCCAGTCAGACTTATCACTTTGGATGAGATGGTATCAAGTGATGACCTCCATAAATCATTGAGTAGATCACTGGAATGAAACAAAGTTGTAAACTCATCTCCTGTTTAATCTCGTTACCACAGCTGCGGCTCATTGTTCAGGAGTTGGCTTCATTTCCTGCCCACTGTCAGTCTATGAGGAGTTATTTGGAGTGGAAATGTTACAATACCTGACCAACTGAAGCTGAGATCATTTGTGCCCACAAACGACTTTTGGTTAACTTTTCACCTAAAGTGAAGTTTCATGTCAGCAGGAAACTTGTGAAAGAACGTGGTGGACGACACGGATCTCAAGTTGATTGATTGGTGCATCGTGGGAAGCTACCTCAGCATAACAGGCTTGTAGTGCAGTACAACAAGTTATTTGGTCGTAACAACTACAGGGTCTTGACAGGCAGCAAGGGCGTTAAATGTTAAACATTACCTGATAGTACGCACATAGCAAAAAACACTTCTGCTCTGGAGTGTTTTTAGTGAATATTGAGAGTGTGAACTGCAGGGAAACAACACAGAAAAGACAACAAAAAAGAGTGTGTTTGATCCAATCTTTTCACAATGTGAACATGACAGTCACTGATACAACTCTTGATTACAATTATTAATTGTACTTTGTTTATTTTCACACAGTCTATGTGGAAAAAGCCATAACAGCGTCTCATGGGAGTGATCGCTTTTGCTCTTCCAGCCTATACCAATGATTCAAATCCAGATTACCATCAAACAGCCAAAGAAGATCTGGGGGAAAGGTTGAATCTTGGTTCAGTTGATCAAAAAGAGACTTTGCGGATTCAGATCAATAATACAAAAAATAATCAACCAATAAATGGTGATGTATTATTATCGGTTAAAATAAGATTGTATTAATCCCATTTGGGAAATTCATAAACTACCCAGCAGTATATACAGTACAGTAACAAGCAAACTCCACCTTTACCAGCTTCAACATTCAAGTAATTTATACATTAATGCATTTATAATTATAATCAAGAATATAATAAACTTTATTCTAAAATGGGACATTCTGCACAATACATTACTTGTTGTACTTTAGGTATATCTTGGTGCTAATACTATTGTACTTTTACTTAAGTAACATTTTGAAAGCAGGAGAGTATTTTTTGCAGTGTAGTTTTGCGACTTTTAGTTGTAAACAACCTGAGTATTCCTGCCTGTTACCTGTGGTACTACTCTGGGGTAAGTTAATGATTTGTATACTTGAACCACACAACAGTGCTGCTACATTTGAGCTGTTCTTTGAATATATATTTGACATTTTGTATGTAACGATTTCGCATCACTGCAGTTTTTCAAAACATATACACATCACCATGTGGCTCTTGAACGCGACATGAAGGCTCCCCCTCCTCTGATTGGTCAGTTCAGGCCAGCTGGCTGTGACGCTGCAGGCAGCCGCAGGTATGGACTGTCGTTAGTGTAATTTCTTTATTTTGGTTTGATTGCTTGTGCGCAGGCTCATGCCACTCCGTGTGGTCAAACTGAAGCGGGTTGTGGTCCAGGCCTGGGTGTGAGCCCTGTCTGTGTGGCTCCCTGTCGAGATGTCGTCAACAGAGCAGGACGGAACCTGCAGTCAGTTCAATAAGTTTGAGAAACTGTCGTGGAGGCCCTCCATCCGCGACTCAGGTCTGTAAACACAACCACTGCTCCGCAAGAACACGCAGCATGCTACAGCCAGCAAAGCAAACCGTGAACTAAAGGTTCACCTAGGCAGCCCTCGTTTATTGTGCCTCTGTGTAGACTCCTCTGTCTGAGTGTCTGTGAAATAGCGAGGTGGTGCACACAGGCCACAGCTAGCTAACGTGGCTACGGAAGCCAGCTGCAACTATTGAGTTAATGAACAACAGCAGGCATCTACAGCGCTATTGTTATTGTTGTTTTTTTAAAATGGGGATTCAAATGTGGGCGACTGAAGGGGAACAAGCATTAGCATCATGGAGGGGACGCTGCTGACGGTTAACGCTAGTGTTACAACACATCTCTATGACTACAACAGTAAGTTCATAAAAGTTTAAAAAAAAATCTATCTATACGTTCAATGTGTCAAACGGCCTTCAACTCCACAACATGTGTGCCAAGATGGAACTGCAATTTGTCACAACCATTAACAATTAGCTAAACAAAAACTATTGAAATTGATTGTTGAAATTGATTGAATATCAGCCAGTGACAACAGACACTCTTAATGGTATCTACTAGTTCTGATAAGATAAGATAGAACTTTATTCATCCCGAGGGAAATTGTTGTGCAACAGTTGTAATACACAGTAGGAGACAGTCACAGTTGTAATACACAGTCACAGTTGTAATACACAGTAGGAGACAGTAACTGTTGTAATACACAGTAGGAGACAGTAACTGTTGTTATACACAGTAGGAGACAGTCACAGTTGTAATACACAGT
>CALSBV010012175.1:12984590-13001647 GCA_943590825.1 Bovichtus diacanthus
GGAGACAGTAACTGTTGTTATACACAGTAGGAGACAGTAACTGTTGTAATACACAGTAGGAGACTGTAATGATAAACATTTTAACCAGAGACTCAAACACGATTACATTTCCTTTAAGGCAGATTTGACCTGAAAGGGTAACAACTTACAGATTTCAGTAGTGTCACGAGTCTAACCTCTGACATACAGGCAGTTCATCTGAGGGACTCCACCGTTTTTAAAAGAAACCTTTGGACTTCTCCTTTTAGCCTGGCTTTGACTCAAACATTGGTTTTCACACCATTTCTATCTCTTGCGCTTATTTTTTGTAGTGTCTTTTAAACATTTTTGTTGTAATTTTTAGTATTGCAATATTCTATATATTGTTTTCTATTTTTTTATTTTTGTTTGTCCTCTTTCCTGTTTTAATCTTGCTCTGTGAAGCACCTTGGGCTGCATGATTGTATGAAAGGTGCTATATAAATAAAGTTGAGTTCACCGTACATGTTTCTGTCCCTCTCTGTCTTTCCACTTGTTGCATGTTGACTGACAGGCTCCAAGAAGCGTGCACGGTGGCTTCAGGCTCGGCGCATCTTCTCTCCTTCCTGCCCCAACCTGCGGATCCCCAACAGGTTTCTGAGAGAAGGTGCTGAAAGTACCTACTATCAGACTGTATTACCTCAAAGAAGATAAACTCACTGTGTGGCCCCCTCCTGTTAAATGCATACTTTAACTGTAATTATGTAAAACCCACCAAGTGCTTTCTCTTTCACGTGCAGTATTTTCGGATTATTAAACTTAAAGATGTTCTTTGGTAACCCCATTTCCTTTTTTCATCTACCTCAGCTCTCTCACAGTCTGTCTGTCTTGAACCTGCTCCTCCCACAGGACACTGTGTACCCCCCGCCCGGAGTGGACACCGCTGTGTTGCAGACAGCACCAACCTGTATGTGTTTGGAGGCTACAACCCCGACTTTGAGGAGGCGGGCGGGTCAGAGAATGAAGACTACCCTCTTTTCAGGGAGCTCTGGCGGTTTCATTTTGCCACAGCCACCTGGCAGCAGATTCGCACAGAGGGTTACATGCCCACAGAGCTGGCCTCTATGTCGAGTAAGGATTGATGTGCTGCCCTTCATTTTTTATCAGAATTTAACCCCCCGCACACACACACACACACACACACATACACATACACACACACACACACACACGTTATCCTTTTTAGAAGCATCCACTGGTCGTATTAAAGGTACCCTGTTGGGTTTATAACCACTAATATGGCTACGGAGCGTCAAGATTTATGAAGTATTTGAACACATGTGGTGCAATAAACATTGCTGCCAATGATTTTACACTGTTCTACTAATCTATAGGTGGCAATAATGCACCAAGAAACACTGCCAGGGAATGAAATTAGAACCTGCCGACTGCCGAAGGTAAAAGTTGGCTGTGGCAGGAAAAAAAATGTATGCCACCATGGCAGATAGGCAGATAAGTCCTGAGCTAAAAATAGTCGGGGATTAGGCTTACATGATATATTCCATATTTTTCTACTGTCTGGTACCACTGACTTAGTGTTTACAGTGCTAAAGGGTTCTGAATATATCGCATATTTTCCTTATATCGTGGAGACTGATTGTGTTCATGTCTTTCTCACTCTCAGCTGTTTTACACGGCAACAACCTGCTTGTGTTTGGTGGCACTGGGATTCCGTTTGGTGAAAACAACGGCAATGAAGTCCATGTTTGCAATGTTCAGTACAAACGATGGAACCTGCTCAACTGCAGAGGGAAGAAGCCCAACAAGATCTACGGACAGGTAACGGCGTGCGTCGCTTTATAGCTGGTTCACATATAAAGCTGTTGTTCTGTATCTCCATTTATTCTTAAATATTTGGCTCTATGTAGCTGTGTATTCCACCAACACGTATCTATAAGTATTCTCCATTTCCAGGCCATGGTCATCATAAATGGCTACCTCTATGTGTTTGGCGGGACAACAGGCTACCTTTACAGCACCGACCTGCACAGGCTGGACCTGACCACCAGAGAGTGGACCCACCTCAAACCCAACAACGCCCCCTCGGATCTGCCTGAGGAGAGGTCAGACAGCAGACGTCGTGTTAACGACTACAGTGTTTGTGACTGATGGTGACTCCCCAGAGTATTCATTGAAGTTATCTGAAAATGAATGTGTGGTTTTACAGGTACAGACATGAACTAGCTCATGATAGACAGAGAATATACATTTTAGGAGGTGGGACTTCCTGGACGTCATATCCCCTGGACAAGGTGAGAGGAACAAGTACATGGATAATATCTGGCAGAAAAACTGTGCGTGACTCCTTTTTATTTATAATAGCATTTGTCTTCATCAGATTCACGCATATAACTTGGAGACAAATAACTGGGAGGAAATGGTCACCAGACCCCATGAAAAGATAGGTTTGTAATCCATGTTTAGCTTCTTTGTTTTTTTTTTTTTTTTTTGCTGAATAAAGTATTTGACGACTACGCATTGAATTTACTTTACTTGGCATGATAGGTTATCCTGCTGCCCGCCGTTGTCACAGCTGTGTGCAGGTCAAAGATGGTAAGGAGAGTTTCACACCGCATTATCTGGACACACCTGTCTAAAATGTGTTTTTTATTTATTTATTTTATCCTCTGTTTCTACCTCCAGAGGTGTTTATATGTGGGGGTTATAACGGAGAGCTGATTCTATCCGACCTGTGGAAGATCAACCTGCAGACATTTCAGTGGACCAAGCTGCCTGCCGCCATGCCAGAACCAGCCTACTTCCACTGTGCTGCAGTCACTCCGGTTAGTAAATTATCATTCACGTCTAAATCTAACTTGGGCTGCAGTTTTCTTTTGTGCACAGAGTGAGAAAATAAATCTACACTGAGATAGACACTAGTTTTATGTGCTGTAGGGCAGCAACTAATCGTTATTTTCATTATCAATTAATCTACAGATACATTTTTTTATTTTTTATTTACTGATTAATTGGGCAAAATGGGAAGAAAAAAAATGTCCATTGCAATTTCCCAGAGCCCAGGGTGACATCTTTAAATGTCTGGTTTTTGGCTAGTTGGTCAGACAAAACAAAGGATATTCAAATTACAATCATATAAAAGCAGAAAATCCTCAATTGGTATAACTGAAACTAGAGAATATTTGGGTATTTTGCTTAAAAAATGACACAAATGATGAATCGATTGTCAAAATAGTTGCCGATTCATCTTATGTTGACTACTCAATTGATTATTCAACTTATTGTTGCAGCTCTAATTTCTGCAACTGTTCCTCTCCTCCAGGCTGGCTGCATGTACGTCCACGGCGGCGTCGTCAACATGTCTGGGAACAGAAGGTCTGGCTCTTTGTACAAAGTGTGGTTGGTGGTGCCCAGCCTGCTGGAACTGACCTGGGAGAAACTGCTGAAAACTTTCCCTCACTTGGCCCAGCTGTCCAGCCTTCAGCTGCTCAGCATGGGACTGACTCACACACTGATTCAGCGGCTCAAGTAGACAAAGCACAGACTGAAGGAAGCGGCATGGGAGGGACCAGCACTGACTTTAAAATCACTGACTAGGCAAAAAAAGTTTTTGAAAGGACAAAGAGAGGCTGATGTCGGATGATTGTGGAAAACTTTAAGCGTTTTATGTAAATGTGCGTGCTTTTTTAATTGGAAAGTGCAATGTTTTGGTTTTCTCTGTATGAACGTATCAGATTTGAGTCTGCATGCATCAGTGTGGACACCACAATCGCTCTTTCTCGTGCTTTGCTCTCGTCATTCCCCAGTTTTTCTGTGTTTTTACCACACATCACTGTTACAGACACTTTTGGAGCATGAGCAGGAATAGTTGAATGTTCCGAAGACCTTCTTGAGGCAAAATGAATGTTGCTTCTGCCAGTGCCATTTTAGATTCCATTCAGAGACTGAGATCAGCTTGTGCCTCTGTTCATGAAGCGACAACGTATCGCACACGGTGCCATCTTTGACACATGATCAGTCAGCTGCTGCTACACCCACTGTGACATAGGCTAAATTAAAAATGACTGTCAAACTATGGCGATTATAAGCTCAATTTCTATTTTAGTTAGTTACAAATCAGCTGCATTCTCTGAAAAGAGGCACACTGCTGACTAAGCATGAACACTTTAGAGCTGGGAGACCTAAAAGTCTAATTAGGTCAATTATTTAAGGCATCATGTTTTGGCCTCAGGGGCTTTCTGATTGCATGCTGATATTGAGCTGTGATCGTAACTACAGTACAGATTTAAAGATGTTCCCCTCACTGGTCACATTAGGCCTTGTGATCAGAAAAAACAACTCAAAGGCCATTTTAAAATGCCTGACACATGGCATCACTATGAATCTTCTAGTGCCTCTTCAATTATTCTTCCTCTTTTAGGAAACATTAAGTTTAATTAATAAGTTAGAAATGTATTTATGCACCTGTAGCTCCAGTGATTCTCGAGCCTTTTTATTTCTACATTCGGTGCCTTCTGAATTTCCAAAATGTCACGCGTATTGTTTTTACATCTCCGTCTGGGTAATATTTTGATTTGGTCATTACTTTCAGAACTGTGCATTTAGCCTTTTTCCCCACGTGATCTACCCGTTGTTCCCCACATGAACCTTTTGTTGCTGAAGCTTTCTGCTCATGATTAATCAGGAGATGCCACTTGAAGCTAAAGAATGTTCATTAACTGACATTTTTTACTTATTTATTTGAATCACTGTGCTGCTGCTTTATTACAAAACCTTTGAGTTGTAGCAGAACATGTAGCTACATTTATTTCGTTTTCACTTGATTTCATTGTCTTTTCACTTCCCACTTGTTTTTCTTTACTTTTGGTTGTGTTTTCCAGAGAACATGCTGTAGTACCTTTTTGAAAATAAGTGGCATACAGTAGGACTTCTTAAACTAGTGATAAGGTAGAGTATGTAAGGCGTACTCAGGATGTGAAATACTGTGATCAGGCTGCAAACATTCACCAACACGCTCAGTCATTTTTGTGAAAGTAGATGTATGTACACCGAGATGACTTTGATACAAATATTTTGTGGTTACTGTATTCTGTAAATCTTAAATACTGTAACACTCCCGGCTGCTTGTATCGAGTCACACTTTTTCCTCGTATTGTCAACCTCTACCCTGAATTTGAATATTAGCATTTTATCTCACATGTTCATTGTAACTGTCGGTACAATACTAAGCTATCTCGTCTATAACACTTATTCTGTTATAATGTTCATTTTCACTTTCAAAAATTCACCTCAGTTACTTTTTTGTTATGTTTGACACGTTATGGCCTTATATATCTCTTATTATGAAGCGACAGCTTCACTACATGCTCAGACTTGGTACATGTACTGCCTTGCTTAAGAATGAGATGTTTATATTTGCATAATTTTTTTATGTTCAATGAAAGTTAAATGATCTCCTTTGCATGTCAGTATGGTGTGCATGTCACTTTACATAAACTCTCGGAGAAAAGGTGAATGTCTCCTCAAAAGCAATTATGGCTGTAATGTACATTATGTTTTGTAATTCCTGTTTGTACAAACAATAAAAACACAGGCAGCCAGTTTTTCAAAATGTTGTATTGATAGTTACTGTTCTACCTAAGCACAGCAGCCACTCTTTCCAAATATAGGGTGTCAGTGTTTTATCCAAAATAATGTCACTGACAAACATATTCTCTAACAGACATGTACCATTTAACATTTTGGAGTTAAAGTATACAAAATATATTATAACAGTACCTTTTTAAACAATAGCATAGAGCAGATACTTTACATTATAATAGTCATTTGTATTGTAAAAATATTTTTCTTCTTTCACCACAGTTTACAAAGAACATACGTTATGAGTCTGAGGACACATAGTTAAGTTAGCTTACAAGCTCTACATTTTACAGTAGTAATGTCAACAACAAGTACCTACCTGAGATTAAAATGCTCAGTTTTGTTATTTGTATAATTTAGGAAACGGCATGAGAATTAAAATACTTAATAAAAGGCCCATGTCAGGATTCAAACATGATCGTTTAGTCATGACTGTCAGGATACAATCTCATCAACAAGGAGTGGTATTGAATGTGCACATTTAGAGTCCCCCAGGCTTAAAAAGAAAAAAAAAAGTGTAACTTGGGCTGAAAAGTCTCAGTCCCACAGTTAGCAGCCTGCTGGAGATGGAGCGAAGTAATACATAGCCAGCAGAATAAGGTAGACCACCACCAGAGCTGTACCTGGGGGGGCGGGGGGAAAGACAGGAAATAACATAATTGGGTTAAACAAGATGTGATCCCTGATGTTCTAAGAATACAATCTATCAAACCACCATACTGGATTGGCATGCAGAAAACTAACTATACCATATGTCTATATTAACTACATGGTAGTTCATCATAGGGAACATGTTTAGTTGAATATAACTGTTGTGACAACTCTTGCAGGGGCACATTTGTCAAGTTCTGAGTTATCGACACATCTTTGGCTGAATAAACCCACAACACTCCCAGGATCATTGACTGATATAAAAAGACCTCTTGTGGTATTTCAGCAAATTTATCCAGATAAATGACTAAAGTCGCCTCTTGGACCAGGGCTCGTTGGTGCTTTCAAGGAGGCTTCAATTTAAGAGTTGGCAGCTGAATTGATGTTTTTAAATGGAATAAATAAAAACACTTCACATTATCACAACCTAGTGTGCTGATTATTTGTCTTCTAGGTTTGAATTATCCAACAATATAGCAT
This sequence comes from Bovichtus diacanthus, assembly GCA_943590825.1. Lineage (NCBI taxonomy): Eukaryota > Metazoa > Chordata > Actinopteri > Perciformes > Bovichtidae > Bovichtus > Bovichtus diacanthus. The sequence continues at coordinate 12,991,338 of CALSBV010012175.1, forward strand.
GTGAATTTTATTTTACTAAGAATATTCCTATTGAGATTCAGAATTTCTTTCGCAAGTGAGTCCTGGACAAGACGGCAAATTTGATCAAATAATGAATAAGCAGTGTTCGCTAACAGGACATTTTCATTCAGTGGTCAAATAGTCCTTAATCCTGTTTCTAAAAATAATAAAATAATCTAGTTTGACTCTGTAGCTCACACTAAGATGATGGTCCAAAAACATTAAAAGCACTTTCATCATTCGAGAAATGCCGTACATAATTTGTCCTTGTGGTTGGAGCTAATGATAGTTATAGGAGTGAGTATGGAACATAAATAAAGTGACAGTTTAATAGTGTAATACGACCTTATAAAATATAAAGTAAAGGAATCATTCTAAAAACTCTTGATGAGCTATAAAAATGGTCAGCAGTAATGCAAAGTATTTGCAATCTGTAAATTGATCTTAAACACGTGGGACCTCCAGTATGGACCTTATAGATCGATAGAAAGTCCCTCTGCTTTTTTTCCTTTTCAAGTATTCCATAATTCACAAGCGGCAGCACATCAAGAGTTTAAGATTGGTAAATAAGAAGTTTTTGGATGGTTCAAAACACAACATAATTTCAAGATGAATTCATTTTGAGGAATTTAAATGCACATTTCCCAATAAAGGAAGTTCTAGCCCTTATTAATTACACTGATAAACATCTTAAAACACACTAAACTTACCTTGAAAATAATCAGACTTGCCGTCCATGAAGATGTAGTTGACAAGAATGACACTGAAGATACTGGCCCACAGGTGCATGTCATTAAATAACAGCACAAATCCCACATCCTGTCCAAAACAGAGATGATTACAGTCACTATAAAACAGCAAACAGCGTAGGTATTTATTTGAATGAATCAATGATCAAACTGAAATAAGGGTGTCTTACGTAGAATGCATTAAATAAGACCAGGATTGGAATCTGTAGCATGCAGACCTGAACAGCAATACAGCTTCCCACCTCCAAGCTGGAACAAAAAAAAGAAAGACATTTAGATATCCCATATCCCTTTTTAAATTGTCCGTGTACCTTTTTAATAAGACAGGATTTACCTCAGACTGATGTTGTTTTGGAGAGCAAACTGGATCCCATTAACAATCTCTGGGATCTCAGGAACCATAGCGAGAACTGTCACCCCAATGAAATACTGGAGAAAGAGAGACAAACGTTGGCACGGCCGGAGGAAAGGACCGCATCAAAACTGACTGAGCGCGCTCAGAAGCGCTTCCTGACCTGAGAGATGGTGGGCTGGTTTAGTATGGGCTGGATGTGCTCGGTGGCAAGATCGGCACAAGCCGACGTGAGCACAGTGGCCATGATGAGGATGACCAGAGACCTCCACCGTGACCAGTGGACCACTGCTCCATGGTGGGCAGTCTCTGCACCGACAAACAGAGATTGTGTTAGCATTAGACACCTGTTCACTGTCTTATAGCGGAAACTTTGTGTTAGCCATTAAAGGGATAATTTGGATGTTTTGAAGTGGGGTTGTATAGTAGAGGGCGGTCGGGAAGCCCCCAGTTTAGAGAAGCAGCAATAGCAATGAACAAATACATTCTGCTGCTGCCGTCCACAGCAGTGCATTGCTTTGCTCTGACTTTGGATAAGTACCTCATACGACCCCACTTCAGAAAAATCATTACTATCTCTTTAACTGTGATGCTTGAGAGGGAGACTCATACCCTGTCCTTCTCCGACATGGATGTCATAAATGTGGGAGTGAGTCTTCAGCGTGAATATCAGACCAATGATGTAGGCAACAGGCAAGAGCGCAGACACTGTGTACACCAGTGGCCTGGCGACAAGAACACAACAACACACAATAAATGACGGAAGAAAAATAAAGAAGAAACTCAAAAGACCATGTGATGGCTTAGCAGGTTTAAGCCCATTTTACTCTGGTACTTTTATACCTTACATCTGTGCCAACTACTTTCCACAGCATAGATTACTCTTAGATTGATTCATCTCCTTCCAGGCAGATATTGTCATGCATTTGTTTCACTAGAATAAAAAGTAACCTAAAGAGAAATGCGTAGAAAACTCTTTGTTGGTGCATCAGCTTCAAAAAAATATGAGACTGAGCTTTTATATTACAGTATATGAATGAGAAAATTGATTCTTACTCGACATGGTTGCGGAACAATGTACCGTTGTTCTGTTGAAAAAATAATAAAATAAAAATCACATTATACATAACAGTGTATGTAGTAAGTCATATATTGTTTGTTAATACGTGATTGTTAGGATGAGACTAATAATGCTGACCAGATCGTAGTGGCAGTTGTGGCAGACAAAGGTCCCGCTGCTGTTTCCTCCAGTGGAGTTGGTGCAGGCGTCGCACACAAGATTTCCATAAGCCTTGGAGAACAGCGTGGGGGCAAACACACCTGCCATGGACATTCAGGGGGATGAGACATGTGTACAACATGTTGGTAATGCTTTTACATTGCATTTGGTTTCAGTTTTGGCAGACATAAATAGAGTGTAACAAACAGTTGTACAGCTGGTCCTGCTGCTGACACCATCACCTGAGCACCATCAAGCATTATGATGTCATTTACAGCAGAATATTTGATTTATGTATGAACATTATTTAAATAATCCACAATTATGTTAAATCTTTAGCCTTTATTTCAGCTAACAGGTTTGGCAAGTATTAAATGCAAAACACATACAAAACACAAAGAAAACAGCAGCTGCACTGAAGGAAAACAACTGTAGCTGTAAGATTTGTCGCAAGTGTAAAAAAAAAAAAAATGCAGCTGCTACTTTTTTTGCCTTTAGGAAGCAAAAACAACGTGTTTGTATCTGGAAGTGTAAACTGCTGCTAGTTTCCTGCTGACAATGTAGAAAGAGACCAAACTGCTTTTTAAGCCAAATAAATGTAAACAAATGAGTTTGTGAGTACTTGTTTCATGAAGTGGTCTGCATCTAAAAATACAGCCAGAAAAGAGAAAATTGTGTTTCTATTTAAAAAAAAAAACTCACCACCGGTGTCTGACACTTCCAAAACTGCTACAGCCTACAGCTACAGTACATATGTGACAAATACTTGCCTCCTACAGAGATGAAAAGCAGCGCAGAGCTCACTCCTGTAGAGCGACTGTTGAATCTTTGCTCACTGTGTCTCAGCCCTCCGATTATCATGCAGATGCCCTGAGAAAAAGACAAAGCAAGGAGCCTCATTCACACTGCACATGCTGTATTAGTGTTGTGTATTTCAAGAGGACATTTGTGTCCATTGTGATGTAACCGATTGCTGAAATGATGACAGTATAATAAGAAAGTGAACTGACTTAAAAACATGTATTTTTGCTTCCACAGTTGGTGAGGCAAAGGTGTTTAAAAAAGGCAAAAGGCATGTTGGAAGGCTTTCAGTTTACATTTTAAAAACAGCCTCTGATTTTAAACATTTTCACCTATGGTAAAAGCTGCAAAATGTGATGTAAATACAAGATTGCTCACAGGGATGAAGAGGATGCAGCCGAGCAGCGTGCCAGTCAGCGCTGCTTTAACAACCTCCTGCAGACACGAGTTGGCGGCCCGGTGCCCTCTGATCAGTGCTGTGATGTAAACAGTCAACTCTGTGATGGAGCCGAACGTGGCGTTCACCACTGCACCAACTGCAAAGTTACTCTGGGCTGAGATACTGAAAGTGTCAAAAATGATCGACAATTCATCAGAAGGTGCTTTTGTGAGAAAATCAAATCAAATCAAGTTTATTTATATAGCCCAATATCACAAATTATACATTTGTCTCAGTGGGCTTTACAGCCTGTACAAAGTACGACACCCTCTGTCCTTAGACCCTCACATCGCACAAGGAAAAACTCCCTAAAAGATACCCCACAATTAGTGGGGGAAATATGGAAGAAACCTCAGGGAGAGCAACTGAGGAGGGATCCCTCTCCCAGGACGGACAGACGTGCAATAGGTGACGTGTGTACAGAACAAACAGCATAGTTAAAAATACAACATGGACAATCTATGCGACAGAAAACATGATACGATGGTATATATAAAAAAAAGATGGATCCAGAGGGATGTCAAGGCTTCCTGGTGTCAGGCAGGACCAGGGCAACAGGTGCAGCCACGATTCGCGGTCCAAAAGTAATCTTTAATAGTGGCAACCTGCCAGATAAGGGATACAGAAACTCCGGGGATGATGCCCCGGATGGTGAGTTAGTAACATGCATTTAAGGGACATGAATGCATATCAAATAGAGAGGGAGAGGAGAACGAGAAAGATAGGGAAGAGGAGAGGAGTGAGTCCCCCGACAGTCTAAGCCTATAGCAGCGTAACTAGGGGCTAGTCCAGGGCAAACCTGAGCCAGCCCTAACTATAAGCTTTATCAAAGAGGAAAGTCTTTAACCTGCTCTTAAATTTGGAGAGGGTGTCTGCCTCCCGAACACACACTGGGAGCTGGTTCCACAGTAGAGGAGCTTGATAGCTGAAGGCTCTGGCTCCCATTGTACTTTTAGAAACCCTAGGAACCACAAGTAACCCTGCACTTTGGGAGCGCAATGCTCTAGTTGGTTTATAAAGTACTATGAGATCTTTAAGAAAAAATCTCTTTTTAACATTTTTGGTACACTGCATAAATAGGGAAACGTCAAACTCTATTTATTTTATTACACTTTTTTTATAGGTGTGTTTTAAAGTGATGAAAACAGCTCACCTGGCAATGCCCATACCAATATAATAAGACAGAGGTATGATGGAGCAGATTGCTATGGCGAACTTGACATCAGAGCTGGCGTACTGGTTTTCTCTGTCAATATATCCAATTACCATGGCAACAATTACTAGAGGGAGGAGGTCTGAGATGGGAGTCAAAGATGATAACAGGTCTTCATATGAAATTAGGGTTGCTACATAATGGCAAAAACTGATATTCATGATTATTTCTGTCAATGTTTAGATTAATATTATTTAAAATGATTACTCATTGACTTTAAGAAACATGCATTTTTTTTAACTTTTTAAAAAGGTGGATTTTCTTGAACTGTGAATTGAATTAAACTGAAAACATTGTTTAAAAAGTAAAAAATAATATATACTACTATATATTTAAATAATAAGTACAAATTAATTTGATGTTAATATATATATATATATATTTATTTATTTATTTATATATTCACACACGCACGCACACGCACGTAAAGGATACTGACAGCGAACACATTGATCCCGTCCACAGTGTACTTATAGTAGTACCAGTTTGCGGCATGGTAGCAGCACAGCAGTGCTCTGGTCTCATAGACTTGATGCTAAGGGTCGAGCAAAAAATAAAGAAGCTAGTGCATTAAACCAACACTGAATAATATCTCCAGGTTTACAGTATGTGCTGTGGGTGATAAATATTAAATATCTGCCTTGCCTTCCTCTGTGTGCAGGTGGAGACAGAGACGTCTTCGGGAGCCAAGAGAAGGATGACGGCCAGCGTCCGTGCATTCATCTTGGAAACAGGGATGGTGAAGACCAGGATCCAGGAGAGAAAGCAGGCCAGGGAGTGGATGACCACCATAGGAGGATATCCCAGCAGCAGCCACACGTAGGTGGAGAAACGATGCTACACAACAAGGAAAGAAAAATCCTAGGATTGATATACTAGAATTTAGTCACAAGCCACTGTGAGCTAGTGGGTTTTCAAAGTTACAGTTTTGCTGTTGAGAAATTACATTTTATTTGAATAAACTTGGCTATAGTGTCCTACAATATACTCGAAGAACTAGATTTACAGTCACAACGATTAAGCTCCGATAAGGATAAGGACACGTACACACACACACACACACACTATATTTGACATTACCCAGTAGGGAGCGTGCAGAGGTCGTCCTGGCAGCATTGGGATTGGCACCTCTGTGGGTGAAGGCAGCAGAACTGGCGAGTTATCTTCTGTCCCCTCTAAATTACACTCACAGTCTGGTGCTTGCTCACAACATCTCCTCAACGTATTTCCAATCTGGAGAAACACAACCAAAGTAAAGTGTTATTTCTCGCTCAAACTTTACATTTCCTCCAGTGTAATCACAATCAATAGGGCTGCAACGAAGAATTATTTACAGTTCTGTTTGATAATGGAAATAATCAAATGTGTTGCCAAAACCACACAATAAAAGGAAATCAAACACAAGGAAAAACATAATACATCATATAATAGATTAGTTTATAGTTTTAAAAAAAACAAAACAGTGTAAAACTTGAAAAAGTGAATCGACCGATATTGCTATACTCAAGGGAACAGGTGTAAAAACTAAAATTTAAATTTAAATAAAAAAATTAAATAAAAAGTTCAGAAATGTGGGCGGCTCCTGACTAACTTTTTTTGTATGTCATTGTAATGTATCAAAATCAATAATTCCAAAGCAAATCAGCAAGGGAAGGCAAAAACAATTTAAAAAGGTTGATACTTTTCTTGGGGGAAGAAAACACAATGGAAACCAGAGCACCAAAGCTTGACAATTCAAAGTGCTTTACATAAAACATTAACAGCATAAAGACAAAGTGCAAAACACAAAAAGTAATTTAAGAGCCAAAAGAACAGAATAAAACAAGCTACAATAGAATAAGACAGGTATAAAATACAAGAATAAAAGTTACAGTGCTGTGTAAGAAATTAATAATTATTTGATTTATTAAAAGGCAGCGGCAAAAAGAAAAGTCTTAAAAAACCTTAAAAGGAACTGAGAGTTGAAGCAGACCTGTGGTTTTCTGGGAGTTTGTTTCAGATATACGGAGCCTCTCAATGTTTAGTTTTGACTGGGGACAGTAGACAGAAATGTATGTTGGCCCTAAACCATTCAGTGCTTTATAAACCAACAGTAGTATTTTAAAATCAAAACTATGGCCTAATAGTTATGGCCTAGTGTGACATTGTGCAGGATAGGAAGAGGCATTAACAAATGTAACTATGACACCTACTGAGTTATGTTAGAAATGCATGAACTGCAACAGTGTACCAGGACTCAGCTTGCAGTCCCATTCTTACAACAGAAACAACAGGACAAATCTAAACAATCTACCAAAGAAGCTATAGAGTGGTCTGATACAAAATACTACTATAATGAAACGGCCTATGCTTTTTGACTAAGGGGGAAAATATTTATATAACACCAAAGACTTACTCACAGCTCTGTCCTCTATCAGTGAGGTACAAAAAATGTAAGTTGGTGGGTTTTTTGCAGGGATTCTTCCACACCTTGTGAAGTATCAACTGAGTCACTGGTATTGATATTAAACCAACTGGAACTACATGTTAACATTAAAGAACCGTAAGTACCTTATTATTACAAATATTCCCCTTCCGTCATTTTCTACTACTAGGGGTCTCTCAATCCAAACAATAACAAAAAGGTCTCATCCTCTTCAAAATAAGAGATTAAATTAGAGTTTAGATTAATTAGAGATTAGATTAAAACCCTAAAAACACTGAATGACGCAGTTTCACATTAAAAATCAGTGTTTTTCCGATGCAGCTCGGCAGACAATGGACATCAGAGGAGCTGCGAGCCGAGTTGACACTAATGTTTGCTCAGTTTGTTTATCTGAAAAAAGAAGATACAGACGTTCAGGAGGATTTTACCGGGAGCCAAATTGTGCGCAGAGGTTGCCTCCTCTCCAAAACGAATGGACACAGTAAGTAAAACCAGTGAAATTACAACAACAAAAAAAGGGCAGTTTCCCTCTGGCAGACAATCCCACTGCTGATGCATGTGCAAAGGGGATATGACACTATTACAGGACTGTTACCTTGATTAAAATAACAGATTTCTCTACGTTTGAAAATTGTTGAAAACATTTGTGATGATGTAAGTACACAACAGAACAAAATATATAACATAGGCCTAGTCATTTTTTATTATTTTCATGCAAAATGTTACATATTTTATATTTAAATGTGTTCAAAGTGTCAACTCCAACTTCCCCGATGTATGTGCAACAATGAGTTGCAGCAAAGTATTGTAGCATTGTTCAGTAAAACCTCTGCTTTCATGACCATGAATCTGTGAGAGCCGATGATGAAACTGCAGTATTTACTGTGCATCTTCATCATTTCAGTTAGTACAAAAAGAAAAGACAACAGTAGGAACATCAACTGAACCCAAACTGTACCTCGTGGATTGACTTGCCGAATGGCCACAGGAAGTAGCAGGACAACCTCCAGCAAAGCTTGCCTAAGAGTGAGAGAAAAGATGTACAGGCATATACACAATAATAAACATTATCATCTCAATCTCTGTTGATTGGCTCACCCACCATACGGTACACCAGTGAGAGTGATGAACATAAGTAGGCCGATCAGGAAATATGCCAGAGAGACCCACCAACCGAAGAGAAGCACATATGCTACATTTCCGAATGTGATGAGATGACCTGACACCAAGAAGACGGACAAAATCAATTAGTGAAAGTTCTCTTTGACCTTATTTTTGTGGTTTTTAACATAATTTCTCTCATAACATTGTACTCGCTACAGTCATTTCTGAGATCTGGGAACACAGTGACATCTCTAAAAACAAGTCAAACAGGGCAAGAAAAACGCACGTTTAGATGATCATAGCAGGTTTTACAGCGTGATTATGTAACTATTCAACCTTAAAACAACAGTTTCAAGATCATTTTGATACTACACTGACTTGTAAGAGAAGAATGGTGCCTCTGTCCCACTGTGCGCCCCAAACGCCTGTTCTTGCAGTTTCTAACTCCCGCCAGAAGTGTGTAAGGCTCTACAGCATTAAATTGATTTTAGACCCACAATGCTAGCCTAGGTGTTGCACACACATCACTGAGGTATTCTTTGTGACAATTTAGGAACACTTGCTTTTGGTTTCACCTCCAAATGAAGAGATTAGTTATATAGTAACTGTTGGCTTGTTTACAACCCGTATGATCTTCTCATCAATTATTTGCCAAGCTGTGATAAACCTGAATTATCCTCAAACACAATCCTTACAGACTACAGGACGAGCACTATAATCTGTACCTGAATATGGTTTAATGACGTTCAGTTCAGAGTAGAGCTCTTTCACAACCTCTGACCTGACTTCAAATGGACGCTCCGTCACATGGCTTTTCCACTTTCTGAAACCAAACTGATACACAAACACACCAAATACCGGGTTTGAGGGATGGACCGTCCTGCAAGTTTTGCTGCACTCAAACCACTTTTGATTTGTGTAGGGAGACATTTGCCTTTAGACTTCTTACCATGTAGTTGTTGACCAGTTTGTTGGCTTCGACTTCGTTCTCCGCTCTGATGGTTCTCTTGCTTTGGATCTCCTCCCAGCTATCATCACAGGTATGATGGCTCGGACCTAAATTAACAAGCAATAAGATGACAAATACATGTTTAAAAACACATCAGCATTGCTGTTAAAAAAAAAAAAATCTGAATAAATCAGTACCCAGTACTCACATGCGTGTGCAGGCATGCATTTTGTTGTGCACAGTGCAGGACATATGGAGTGATGTGAAGATGGAGTGTCTGTTGAATTTGCTTGTGGACTTCCACACAGTCGGTCGTGGATCTGTTCATGATTGTGACCGGCCTGGGGATCATGCTCCCATGGAAGATCTGCAACACCAAGCAGGAAACTAATTACATTAAGAATACTAAAATATGTTTCATGTAGTCACAAAGTAAGTGGTTAAAATATTGGTCAACATGATGATAGAATTGTTACAGGAAATACACTGCTTTAATAAAAAGTACAAAGACAGTATGTGCTAAACTATTGTGTACTACAGAATTTATATGGTACCATGAACAAGGCCCATGAACAAATACCACAGTGTGGTATTTGTTCATGGGCCTCACAGTCACATTTCATTATTTGTGGACGTAAAAAAACTTATGATATTAGATTTAATAGTTTTATAATTAAGTAATTAATTAATTAATTAGTATAAATATATTAGAATTTATTGTTTTGGTATAGCGGTGAATTTACAATGACTTTTGGATAATATTAACATTATTAATTAGCAGAGAAATTGTGCCGGAGCCGTTGACTTTTGAGCGTGTTGCTCAATCAATCAGTCAACTGTTCTATTCATAAAATGTATTTTACTGAAGCAGTAGAGTTTTATTTTAAGGATCTATTCCAGACATCCAAAGATATTCAGCTTATAAAATTTGAGTCAGATATGGCTTTTCCACAATTACCTTGCTAAAAATTCCTAAAAATTACATCGACATCTTCTCCCTCATTGAAGAATCCACACACACACACACACACACACACACACACACACACACACACACAC
>CALSBV010012175.1:13015197-13028061 GCA_943590825.1 Bovichtus diacanthus
CGGTCGATCCTCCAACACCGCAATGGCCTCCTCAATACCCTCAAAAGACACCGCAACAGGACCGACCTCATCCACCAAAAAAGCCTCCTACATACCCACCAAAGACTCCATATCCACGATCACATCCAGATTATCAGTCTCCCCAAGAACAACAGACCCCTCAACTATATAAACATGCATCGCCAAAGGTACCTTCCAATTACCAGCCCAGTGCTGGAAAGAACCCTACTTTCCATAGTTGTGAGGTAGCAGATTACCAGAAAATCCGATGTGGAGTTTCTGATATCTCTGCTGCTGCATGTGAAGCGATAAGCTGCTGCTTTGATGGCCGACAGTGTTACTTTGGAAAAGCAGGTGAGTTTTTGACAAGGCTCCTATTGCTCTTCAAAGACCAATATAGTTGTTTTTTTGTGTTGCATTAAGTAAATACTGCATCGTGTCATCAATGTATGACTTTAACAGCATATTACAATTGTCATTATAAGCACCTTAGCATGCTGATGTAAGCATTTAGCTTAGCTGTACCCTAAGGAAACCCTCAAATAGTACCCAGAATAGCTGTTTACTCGTATTACTTTTTCTTTGGTCCGTAGTATCAAACCATTCAACCTATCAATGCCTGTTTTTGTGCCACCAGTAACCCTCCAGTGCACCAAGTGTGGCCAGTTCATCGTGGTGGTGGCCAAAGATGCCACTCTGCCCAACATTGACCTAGATTCAATCTCAATGTTGGAACAAGGCCCAGAATGTACACATGTTGACTCTAATCAAGACTTTGCCATCTACAACTTTCCTGTTACTGCCTGTGGCTCCATTGTTACGGTAAGACCTTGATTTTCTCTACTTGTCAACCGATACTTTAAACTTTAAATAGGGCCTGTGCATGTTTTCCCCACAATGCCATTTTTTTTACCCTTTTGTAGGAGGAGTCTGGCGTTATAATCTATGAGAACAGGATGTCTTCCTCATATGAAGTGGGAGTTGGGGATCATGGAGCCATTACCAGGGACAGCCAGTATGAGTAGGTGATCATTCTTTGGAGACATTTGATGTGTCAAAATAAAGGATATGACCAAGCAACATAATGCCAGTTTTCTCTTTTCAGATTGGTCTTCCAGTGTAGGTACATCGGCACTACGGTTGAAACTATGGTTGTAGAAGTGTTCCCGTTAGATAAGCCTCCCCTACCAGTTGCTGGTCTGGGACCCATCAGAGTACACTTGAGGTTGGCTAACGGACAATGCAATACAAAGGGTTGTAATGAAGGTAAGTGTTTGAAGCCTGGCAGCGTTGCTCTGTTTGTAGATCATTTTCTTATACTGGCTGTCATACTAACTGGTCTCTGCTCTTACAGTGGATGTGGCCTATAGCTCTTACTACACTGACGCAGACTACCCTGTGACCAAAGTACTAAGGGACCCTGTGTATGTGGAGGTTAAACTTGTGGAAAAGAGAGATCCCAACCTTGTCCTGACTCTTGGTCGCTGTTGGACAACCACAAGCCCCAACCCTCACAGTGTGCCCCAGTGGGACATTCTGATAGACGGGTAACTAAAACACCAATTTACACCATGTTTTACATTACTGTAAGGCGGTATGTTTATTAGGAAAACTGATTCCAACCTCATGAAAACAATCTATTCTAAACAGAGTTTTAAAGCCAATAATGAAAAAAATACCTTCAAATTGAACATTTTAGCGTTGAAAAGTAAACGTGTCAGTGGTCTCTGGTGGACAAACTATGTATGATTCTTAATTACCTCAAACCCATCTTTTTGACCAACATGTGTGCTAAAACAAATTATTGCTGATAAGCTAATATCACCAGCCTAAAATGACTGACTTTTTTATTCAATTTAATTTCCTTGTGTTGCACCTTGATATAATTTTCCTTTTTATCCAGGTGTCCATACAGGGATGATCGCTACATGTCCTCACTTGTTCCAGTTGGTCCCTTATCTGGTGTGGAATTCCCAACTCACTACAGGCGTTTCATTTTCAAAATGTTTACCTTCGTTGATCCCTATTCATTGGAACCCCTAAAGGAACAGGTAATGAATATATCGATGATAAACTGCTGCAACTAAATATTTTTTAGTATGGCTTTGCCAACACTTTTTTCCTTGTTCAGGTGTACATTCACTGCAGTACAGCTGTGTGTAATGGTGCATTGGGCCCCTCCTGTGAACCATCATGCTTCAGAAAAAGTAAGAGATTAATGTATAACCTGCAGAATTCAGGAGCAATTTGAACTTAAATCTGATCACGTTTTTATGTCTGTGTGTAGAGAGAGATGTCGGGGCTGCGGACCAGAGCAAGGCTGAGTCGAAGGTTGTGGTTTCTGTTGGACCAGTGACCATGAGTGCCTCTGAGCAGTAAACAGCACAGTGTCAAGCTAAAGAATTTGCCTGAGAACATTTATTAAAAGATTTGGAACATTAAAACGGTTCAGTTATTAGTGGTGTGAAATGAAAATGATAATGTACGTATTTGTAAAGTTTGCAAAAAGAATTAAGAGTCAAAAGTGTGCTGCAGGAAGATCCCCGAATGACTGTAGTCAAGTTTTGTTTTCAATAAAACTGGCTATGACTAGATTTAAAATATAATGCCATACAAAACAATTACCCTTAAGAAATTATATTAAAAGTTTATTAAGTTTAATGCTTGAGGTTGTATTTAGTCGTGGAGTTGTATTGGATATCATTATATTAGAATGTTTCTATTGTTTTGTCAGCCCTCATTTATAGAAAAGAGGCAATCAGAATATTAGAAACATCTCTCAATATAATTCAATTCAGCACTATACCAACTAAAAAAAACATACAGTTTAATCAACTCTTGTCTGACACAGGTCAACACAAAATGGTCACAAAGATCGTACGTATAGAATTGGATTGGACTGCACAGGAGAATATTAATTATTGGTATCAGGGTTATTTCAAGTTGCAATAAAAGGTGTTTGAAGGCATTGTTTAAACAAGACTAGTAAGCAATTATCTAAACTCACAGGAGATGCAACAGATTGTATCAACAATAGGATGAAACTGTAGTGTATGACTTTTTCTGGAATCAGTGACATTCTAATAAACATGGACTGTTGTTAATGATATTGAACTTTGTTCGTCATGATGTTTCCAAAATAAGAAAAGATGTAAAAAAAACAATTAATACTTAATTTCTTGAAAAATGCTCTATTGGACATAACAGTACTTAAAATGTTAAGGAAGAATGTAATGGATCCCCAAAGTATTATATTCACATCTGTATTTGAAAATATTGGCTTTGATGTGCTGTAAATACTTTCTGATTATTTGTGGTGCCTCTAAAATAAACTAAATACAATTAACTAACTACATAGTCTTTAGAATAGGACTGCCACTATCGATTATTTTCATTGTCGATTAATCTGTCAATTATTTTCTCCATTAATCCATTAGTTATTTGGTCCTGACAGTAATCGTTTAATTGTTTGGAGCTCTACTTTAGAAATGTGAAACTGATTTCATAAAATTCATGTCTTCTCTCCAGTGCTGTGTCTCCTTGGTCAGCAGACATACCCATTATTCACAAGATTTATAATGTATTCATTTAATCTAATCATTTTAATATGATATCTTGTGAGGGGTTGTAAAAGGGCTATACATTTATGACACAATGTCTGCAGTGTTAATTGTATTTAGTATTTTTAACATTCCATATAGCAAAGGTACTTCATTAACACAAATTATAGGTCACCATTTAAAATAATTACATTATAGTGAATAAAGCATCACAAATATGTTATCAACTTAAAGGTAAACTCCCTATTGTGGCCAAGGTTAACAAGTCTTGTCTTGTCATTGTTATGTAGCCTACTATGGCTGAGTGCAGGAAACCAGAGCGCAGTGACCAACATAAAACAATATATATAACTAAATGGGACTGGTACTGTATTTACCTAATACAATACATTTAATCTATTTGCAAACAGCATAATGAAGAAAATGATTAGGTTAATTCACTAGATTCCTCTCCTCTAGTATTCTATCATTACTGATGGAACACAGGACATAGAAGGCAATGAACAGGAGGCAATACTGTATGTGTCCAATATGAAGACCATGATTTGTTCATCCACGAGGTCTTCTTGGGGTTATACGAAGTCTCAAGCACAACTGACAAAAACATTTAAAAGTCTCCACAGATGTGTTGCTGCGCTGGTTGTACAGCGCCATCACTGACATCTCAGTCCCTGGATTTGGATTGGCTCCACAAACTTGGCTGTCTGTACAAATTATCGGGCAAGTACAAAACTCAATTTGTGAACATTGCAACCACCGCATCAGGTGTGACAGCAAGAGGGCTGCTGGAGATATTTGAAAGAGGCACCACAGTGCCAGGACTCATACTGACCACTGAAGTAATTGAGGAATTGCCGTAACTGTATCCTCAAAAAGTGAACAGAAACCGAATGCTCTCTGCAGCAGATTGTGTGAGTACCACCCTGAGGTACTACAGCCCTGATCGAGGGAGTTAGAAGGGTTGAAGAGAGATATTAGGGAGGAGAATAAAGAAATGTTCTTTTTATGAAAAGTCTGATTAATTCTATCTCCTCACTGCAGTGCACTTGAGCACTTTGTCCACAATATTCACTACAGAGTCAGACAGACAACTAGCTAAAAGGCCTGGTGACCCCAGACAAGCTTTGAGGAGTCCATAAAGTTGATGGTTTGACAGGTTGAGAAACTTGTGCTTATACTTTTTGAGAAAAAACACTTTGACTGGTAAAATACTGAAAGTGGCTCTTGAATTTGCACACTGGGGAGTGTGAAAGTAAGATCCCTGCTATTTACACAGTGTTCTTTCTCTGCTGAGCGTCAAATCCCTCCACCCAACACACCATCATACTATAATGACGTGAATTGAATTAAGTGCAGCGTGCTCCAGTTGGGAACACTGGTCTGAAGTCAGTTCATCAGAGAATTGTGACATACTGAGCTGACAGAGAACAGTAAGTATGTTTTTGTGTAAATGCTAATAAGTTAATCATATATACACACACAGTACCCCTATATCATGCTTCAAAAAAAGTACTTCTGTCATAATATAAATATTTAATTCATTTTTGGGACTTTATTTGAAATAGGTTTATTTTGTATGCACAGAGAATGTATCGATCAGAGAGAGATTATTACTATGAAAAAAGACATTACTTTTTAAAAGTTGTTTTTTATTTTCAAATTTAAACAACAGAATGACAATACAGACGAGGCAGCCCCCCCCAAACAAACTATATTAATATTTATTAATTTACTTTTTCAATACAATAATTGGTGGCCTACTCTTCTAACTATTGATTATAAAATGTTGGCATTGGCTTATGCAAACTGTCTAAAGACAGGACTTAATCATTTTGTTTCATTAAAGGCCAACACATTAGCAATATGAACAGACTTGTCTTATGCAAGTTTTTATTTATTTTTATTTATACAAAGCCTTCGGCACCATTGAACATGGGTTTCTTGTAATGTCTTAAGGTGTTAAATCAATAGTTATTAACTTCAAGACCTTGGGCGCCCGGTAGCTCACCTGGTAAGGACCTTGTAGTCCTTGTCCTGACCCACGGCCCTTTGCTGCATGGCGTCCCCCCTCTCTACCCCTTTCCTGTCTCTCTCCAGCTGCACTTTATAACAAAAGGAAAAAAGCCCCAAAAAATAATCTTAAAAAACTAACAAAAACAACCTTCAAGACCATAGATTTAACATACAACACGGTTTCAGACAAGGTTGCCCCATTTCACCCTGAAACTGAAATGTAATTTCTAAATATTGTACATGATCAAGATTTTAAAGGAATCTCTATAATAGGAGAAATTAATTTGCAACTATCAGATGACAAGTATTTCCCTAAAAGATAAAGATCATTTGCTGAAAGCTATCTATGTAGTTGGAGTTTTCATTAGCTTCAGGTTTGAAGCTCAATTCATCTAAATGCGAGTTATTGCCCATACATTGTGAAAATGTGATTAAAGAAAAACGTCCTGTGAAGAACATCTCTAAAGCTGCAGTTAGTAATTTTAATAAAAAGAACTGTGATATTTGCTGAAACTATCACTATATCCTGACAGTAGTGCATGAGACAGATTATCTGTGAAAAATAATCATGATCCTCTGCCACCCCCCAGTGCTCCTAATGGCATTTGCAAGATTCCACTCGAATGAAAAAAATCTATCAGAGCCGAGGAGTCTCTAACGCAGTGTCAATCACTGCTGGTGAACTTCAGTCAAACTAGGCAGTGCTGATCAAATATGAATCAATATTCTGTTACCTGTTGCCTACTTTTCACCTCACATATTTACAGAAACGTATATAAGTTTACTGTTTAGTCCGCCATGTTGAAAACAGTCTAGCAAAAACCAACCAAGCTTTCTGTTTTTAGCTTTTAAAGCTTGATTCTGCATAGTGCTAGACTTGAATGGCATTACAGGTAAAAGGTAGATTTACAAAAAGGGATTTTTTTTTTTTTTTTAACAAATTAAATGTACTATTACATGTCTGTCATCTTAAATATGCTTGACACTTGAAATTCAGCCATCAGATTCAATCAACAGTAAACACAGCAATATGGAGGACTATTAGGGAAACGTTTGGTTTAAGAACTAATGCTTTGGTACGATGGGAGATTCATGCCATTATGAAGCTTCTGTGTCCAAAGGAGAGATGTTGCCGTACTTTGATTTAACCAACAGTAACTATCAAAACATATAGATGGTCAAAAGAAGTGTCACGTAAGATTTTTTATTTATTGATAGTCACACTGAATCAATAACCATTACGACTGGAAATGAAGTTCATTGCAATCAACATAATGTGACTTTCATATTGTCACACAATAATTATCGTAATAAATCTGATTCTGTATCAAAAGTATGAGTTGCCTACCAATGAGGTGAAAATATAACCACCAGAGAGCGATGTGAATTCAGAGAAAATTTTTAAATTGTCACAAAAATGTACCAGTGAAATATCCACAGTCCATTGTACCCAGCAGGTGGTTTAGATTTTAAACTGGACTGTACTTTACCATCACATCTTTGATCAGATGCATTTGTTCATTTGTGCAAGCTGAACAAAGGCATTTTCTGATCCGAGTTGACCTCCTTGTCAGTTATAAATAATCATTGATCAACGATTGTCTTGCAAGTGAAATGTAAGTGCATTTACACTCTGAGCTTTTTTTTCTCCTCTGGTACTAAAGTTAACTTTGTGGCGAATACAACATTTTGCAGTGAAAACAGTGTTGTCACTTATTATCAAAAATGAAACATGGACATTTTATTTGAAAAATTTGAGGCACTGGTGATAATAGTGTGTTTCCTTTAACAACCGAGCAGGAGAGTCTTGTTAGTTCTTGCTTTGTGGGCCCTAGCCACATAAGTATATGAACGTGGGTTGACCAACAATCACATTAAAAAACAAACAAAAGAAAAAAACAAAGACCCCTCACCAAAGATGTGTACACTAAACTTTTGAGTCTTCTGTTGCTCTTTTCCTGCTCATGAATGCTAACACAGGCAACAACACAGTGCGAGCCATAACACCTCAGCTGTGTATGTTCACTTCTCCTCCTCTCCGTCAGTCAGACTTGTCCTTCTTTTTGCCTCCTCCTATGGGAACTTTGCTGACCACTGCAGAACCGACAGCAGTCACTCCTCCAGCTACAGCACATACTCCTCCTTTAACCAGCCCCACACCCATCCCAGGCAGAGCGGCTACAGAGTAGACGGTGGTCTTGGTGAGGTCTAGACTCTTCCCTCCTATCCAGGTCACACCACCCACAGTGGCTCCTAACGCTCCCTTGGTGGCACCGTACAAGCCGCCCGCCAACCTGCTGAACATGCCCGGCTGCGTCTGTGGATGGTCCTTGTTTTCATCTGCTTTAAAAACAAGAGCAACACTTTAAAATTCAGTACTCACACAGTAGTCACTGCCAAATAAGTAAGAGGACAGAAATGCTCCAAACTAGGGCTGCAAGTAATGATTATTTACATTATCAATTAACTTGCAGATTATTTTCTAAATTAAAATCGATTGATCATCAGAACACCATTTAACCAGGAAGTTAGACATTATACAATGTAAGAGAAAAGGTAGCTAATGCTCGCATTTTAGAAGCTGGGACCATAACATTTTGCTTGAAAAATTACTCAAAATGAATGATCTGTTATCAAAATAGTTGCTGAAAAATGTCTGTAGAGACTGACTAATTAACAAATCAACTCTTCATTTTAGTTCTACTCCAAATATACTGCATCTTCACCAGGCCTTGACCACAACAATATGTCACCCATGAGAACGATGTTAGTCTGTAACTAAACAGGAAATAAAAAGAAAAAAATATACAGTATATATATTTCAAAAGCCAGAGTCAATCATGTAGGGCTGCAAATGACGATTAGTTTCATTATCGATAAATAAGTTGTTTTGGAAAATCATTATCCAAAAAATAATGCCTACGGTTTCCTACAGGAAAACATCCAAGGGGATGTCTTCAAAGACTTTTTTTGTCCAACCATTAGTCCAAAATATATAATATACAGTAGGTTAACAATTGAACAGAGAAAATCTGCAAATAGAAGAAGCTGTACCTATAAAATGGTTATGGGTTTTACATGAAATATATATAGAATTATTAATTATCAAAATGGTTGCCGGTTAATTTTCTGCCAATAGACCAAGCAATTCTCTACAATTTACAATCATTTACTTTTAAACTGAATTTAAACATTATTACATAGTTAATTCTTTTTAAAATGCACGCAGCAACATTTACACTTGTGCCACTTATTCAAATGTAAAAACAGACATAATGTGTCTAACCTGTTATCTGCCAAAGAGCAGCAAAACACAGTTTACCTATTGAATCTGCACATATTAAATTCACCAGAAGCTGATTACTGATGAAACAGCTAATCACTCTGTAAATATAATGAGTCCCATGTCTAGTTATTTGACTGAACACATGATCTAAAAACACATTGAGGTAAAAAAAACAAACTGAAATGTCTTTTGCAACTAAAGCTACCTGTAGCTGGCTCATCGTTGAGGTATGCAGGCATGTCCTCAGGCACCTGCTCCGCCTCACTCATCTCTCTGGGAAAACAAATGACACAATTACAAACAGAGACAGTGACACAACATTACCAGCGCTATACAGTGTAGGGAACTATAAGAAGAGATACTGTGTAACATGAAATAGTTTTCCTCCTATGTAATTTCTGCTATGGTGTTAAACGGGTTAGAGATCGATGCTTGTAGTGGCATATATCTGCGTTTATTCCTGTCTTGTATGTTAAGAGGGCAACAGCAGAAAAAAAGAAACAAGAATTAGTTTTTTTAATGCCTTAAAACGTGCACCTTAAAGTATTGCACACAGAGATTAAGAACTTGTTCTATCTGGTACACATATGAGCTCCTTTCACACTGCGATTGTGACAAGGCTACACCCCCTATGTTATTAGAAGCCTTTATTCCAAAAAGACAACATTATTTATATGTGAAAGTCTACAGAGAAAGCCTTAATTGAAGTCAATAGTTGGCAATGGGGCTGTTAAGTAGACAGTGTATAAAGAAAATAAGAGAAGCTTGCTTTGGGTGGGCAGCTGATCCTAAAACAAGGCCGTCCTGTTCCCAGTCTGCCACAGAGCTGTACAACAGGTTAAAAAGACAGGAGGACATATTGAAGTAGTCTTCTGTACTCTGGGAAAGAGTAATAAACAATCACATGATGGCTGAACCAAAGCTGGATGGCTGAAGTCATTGGGGTTTATGTGTGCCCTCCCGTTTTAAGTGCCCGAGTGTTGTATTGTGTTGTTTTATGGCTTTTTTTTCATTTATTTTTATTTTTTTACATATGCATGGTTGTATGCAAGTGTATGATTGTATGACATACATATGTATGGTTGTATTTGAGTATAAAGCCATGTGAGTATGAAGATAATTGTAGTTTATATATATTTTTTATTATGTAAAAATATATTTCTATTTTTCATTAATAATGTTAATTCTGCTTTTATTCAGTTTTTAAAACGTGCGCATGAATGCTGACAAACTAAAACTCATAACTGACATTTTAGAATAATTAACACCATATCCCCAAAGTAGAATGAGCTCACAAATTGCTGCCGAGCTAATTGTTAGATCACCAATTAGGCCGAGCTTCCCTGAAAGCTGTAATTTGACATTTGCTCCCTTTATTCTCTAATGTCATGTTTGCTCTTGAGCTGTCACGGTGCCTTGTGAAGAAGTTATGGAGGAAAGCAGTCACCGCGTTTATTAAGTTAAAGATGGACAAAGAAACGCGTTTGGCAGCTGTGGTGGCGACAATTAACTGATGGGTAAACAACGTTATCAAATCCTTGTTAGGTTCAAATTAAAATAATGATGATAATAATAATAATAATAATAATAATAATAATAATAAGAGCGGTGAGTTTAAAGGCCCGACGTACAATGTGAAACTTGTGCTACGTGTTGTTAGCTAACCGACAGCGTTTGTTTTGTGGCGGACTGCGTTTACGTTAACTTAAGCTAACGTCAACCTACAGGCAGGTTAAACACGGATACTCGCTTAAAAGTTGTCGAATTACTGAACAATTCAACTTGTCAAAATTGTTGCCGTCTCACTTTTAAAGCGAGAAATGATCGGACGTGAAATTAAAACGCAGGACTTACGTTATGAGGTTGTTTTTGCCTTTAGTCGCCATAATTAGCTTATTTGTACAATCTTCTAGCTGAGACATCCAGACACGTCACCCGAAACACAAAACATCACTTCTACGTTTTCTCCCCATCTTTAATCGATCGACACGTTTAAGTATTTCCTCAACATATCTGTCCCTTTTACACTAATGGTCAAGGGAGTTTACTTTGAAGCTGGTTTCCGAGATACTATGGCTCATTTTTGTGTGGTTCTGCAGATGGCTGACTCTCATTACAGAAACTGAACCCCAAACTAGCTAACGTTAATTAGCACTTACCTCGCTTTGTAACGTTATCAAAATGATCCAATGTGCTGTGCAGGACTAAAAACTAACTGCGCAAAAATGAATGTTCAGCTTGCACGGCCTGTAATATTGTAGCTGCTGATGGTTGGGCTGACTTGTGTTGTCTGTCTGACTATATCTTTCTGGAGGACGACCTCAGTCTCCACCCATAAAAACAGAGGTACAGTCTGTCCGCAGGATGGAGCTCCAGCTGCTGTGTGCATGCACATTAAAGTATTGTTATTGTCTGGATTATAGATTTATTGTTCATTATTTTTATGCACCGACACAGGGACATTTTATTATTTTAATTCAGAAATGATTGAAGATGCTTTGGTGATAGTTAGGAACAACTGTTTGAGTGGCACGTTAGGAAAGTATCGCAGAGTGTATTAATGCATGTGGGAACAGAAATGAAAATAATAAATACTAAGGTTTATCTTGTAAGGGGATCCAACCGTCACTCTGACGGGGGGGATACTGATACAAACTACAAAACAACATCCTCCCCTCAAAGTGGAAGTGACGTACATCCTCTTATATATTCATATTATATCAAAGATCGTCTCCTTTATGTGGAGACGTCATGGTATAGCTAAAAAAAATTAATCAAGCACCATCTTGATAATTAAAATTGAGATGTATTTTCATGAGGAGAGCAAAAAACAAGATGCCCTAATGTAGAAAAGGCTGGAATACCGACCAGGCAAAGCGGGCATCTGCTCCCGGGCTGCAACTTCAGGGGCTGCATATTTATTGTGTGTCAGTTGGTTTGTGGTAATATTATTATTTATAAATATGTTTGAGGATAGGCCTCACTAAAGCACTTTATCAACTGATTAGGGTCTTCAGGCGTGCATAGCAATATCACCTATTTTGACATGTTTCATAGAGACCTGTGTAAACATTTATTTTACATTTACTTAATAAAAATGTGTTTAATCAAATTACGTCGCTTATGGGTTAATTTGTACATAATTATAGGTGAAGGCCTACAGTCACAACAAATGCAAATAGAGTGCAATCCCAACTCCAGATACAACTATGGTAACCAACATAAACATTTTAAATATTAAGACATCCAAATGCTGTTATATCTATCCACCCATTTGCAATGTAAAACCCACAAACCCTGCACAGGGGCTGGGGTCAAGACAGGGTACATCCTGCACCTGCACAGGTCACTCATCTCAAAAACTGTTGCAACAAGATTCATTGCATTCAAAAATGATGAAGTGAGCACAGCAAATATATTTTCTGCTGTATAGTAACAAAATTATATCTACAATCTAAGGAAAATCTGACACATTCTGCAATATCTGCACCAGTTTGCAATATATCTCCTGTCACATTTAAGATAATTCAAATGTTATGTTATGTTATGTTATTTGGGGTATTTCTATCATTCTGCCAAATCTCGACATTTGAGTGGCTGAAAACAGCATTTTCTGCAATTTTGCATGATAAATTACTTTTTTACGACTAATCAATTAACAAATAATTACCGATAATTTTTCTGCTGATCGACTAATCGTTGGAGCTCATGACTTACTGGGACACTTGAACAGAGCCATTGTTAATGTTATCAGTAACACCTGTGCTTTTTCACATTATGCTGTGAAAAGCGGTCCGTTAATAACACTGGAAGTATCGTTAATAACAGTGGATGTATTGTTAATAGCACTGGATGTATAATTAATAGCACTGGATGTATCATTAATAGCACTGGATGTATCGTTAATAGCACTGGATGTATCATTAATAGTACTGGATGTATTAATAGCACTGGATGTATCGTTAATAACACTGGATGTATTAATAGCACTGGATGTATTGTTAA
>CALSBV010012175.1:13028315-13105070 GCA_943590825.1 Bovichtus diacanthus
TTAATAGCACTGAATATATCGTTAATAGCGCTGGATGTATTGTTAATAACACTGGATGGATCGTTAAAAGCACTGGATGTATTAATAACACTGGATGTATTAATAGCACTGGATGGATCATTAATAGCACTGGATGTATTGTTAATAACACTGGATGTATCATTAATAGCACTGAATATATCGTTAATAGCGCTGGATGTATTGTTAATAACACTGGATGGATCGTTAAAAGCACTGGATGTATTAATAACACTGGATGTGTTAATAGCACTGGATGTATCATTAATAGCACTGGATGTGTTAATAGCACTGGATGTATTGTTAATAGCACTGAATGTATTATTAATAACACTGGATGTATTGTTAATAGCACTGGATGTATTGTTAATAACACTGAATGTATCGTTAATAGCACTGGATGTATTAATAGCACTGGATGTATTGTTAATAGCACTGGATGTATTAATAGCACTGGATGTATTGTTAATAGCACTGGAGTTGGAAAGCGGAAGCACAGCAACACGTGACTCCAGCTCTTGTTTCCCGCCTGTATTCGTAATGACTTACTTAGTACCCGGAAACAGCAGCAGAGTGACAGCTCCCTCCTTTAAAACTCACAGTTTAGGCTGCATGTAGATAAAGTGCATGTATTTGAGAAGAAGGGGGCACCTTTAGCCAGAGGTTGACCTGACTGCAGCGGCTGGTGGATTACAAACACGTTTCCTTAGTTTTCCTTTTGGATGTGAAACGAGTGGCCCAACAAAGTCGTCTGTCTGTCTGCCTGTCTGTCGCTGCCGGTCTATTCAGCATTCAAAAGTTCCGCCGTCTGGAAAGACAGGTAGCTACTGACAGTGATGTTGATGATAGCCCTCCATATAACGCTATTGTTATTATTATTATTATTATTATTATTATTACTACCACCACCATTACTACCAGAGGAGGTGGGATGTGGACGTCGTCCATCTTTTAATAACAATGCCAATGTTTTCCTGCAGAGTGGAGCCTCATGAGCCCACAAACATCCGGGTATTGTATTAATGTTATTTTATTTTATTTTTAAATCTGTTTGCATAACACTGCTCAGTCTGAGGCTGTTTTTCTCCCTCTCATGAAAAGTCGTTATGTATCCCATATAGTTTAAAGCGGGGTCATTCCTATGTTCCCCAGATTTATATGGCACATAATGGGAACATGAGAGAGATGTTCCCCAGCTCTGTATTTACTTAACATGACATTTAGCTATTGTGGGGACTAGTCAAAAGGGTTCCCCAGCACTGCTGTGTGGTTCTCAATATGATAGGCCTTCCTTTGAGGGAACTTATCAAATGGCCATAGCTTAATGCTTTCTTAGGTGAAAACTAGCCTTGAATCTAACTCTCACACTTCACATATGTCTTCTAAATGATATAAGAAACATGGCATCATGACATAGGCCTGTCTAATCTAATCCACTTTGGTTTTGCCTCAAAAAAAAATTTTTCTGCATTTATCTATAGTTTATTTCAAACACCTTTTTTGATTTTTGCTGTCGAAAATCTAATCAAATCAGTTTGGCATGGAGCAATACAGATATATATAATATATATCCCCATCCAGACATGTTTTATACAGAAAAATACTCTTTGTCAAATAATTATAATAATAATATGCGTTTTCATCAACAAGTTAGAAAACCTTGTTAAGGTTCCTTAGGATTACATCTAATCCCTCTACCTCATTTAAATGTCCAGACTCTATGAATATGAAACAGCTTTTTACTTCAAAAGTTGAACTACTAGACACAAGATGTCTCCACTCTCAGTGACCTGAAAGCTTCTACATCACACTTATGTAAATTGCATAATGAACCATGATTGGCTTTCACACTCGTTGTTATGTCACACATCTTGCTCATACAGGTACACGTCTGAAGGCGAGTCAGACAAACTTTCCCCCTTCAGCGGCTAAAAGTGAGAATAGTCTTCTAGTGTCAAACTCTGCACATGTGCATGAACCAACAATGTCAACACTGATGCTATTTTTATCCACATTTAACATGAAATCTACTTCTATTTGGATTTTGTCCACTCATGTTGTTTGACTGTATGGCTTTTTACCTCACTGTAGTATGTTTTTATCTATTGCACACATTGCATTATCTTATATATATATATATATATATATATATATATATATATATATATATATTATACTTACAGTTACATTTGCCACAGCCTGTCGCATTGATTTGTTTTCCATAATGGGTTGATAGTTTTCATAAGTAATGAGATTTTGCTTCCAGCAGGGGCCAGTGTAGCCTCACTGTTAGCCAGTCCTCTGTCAGACCTGAGACTGCAAGGAAAGTGTCAACTTATTTATTTGAGCGCCTGAACTCTTTCACTACTGCACATCCAAAAGTGGTTCTTCTTTCTTCCCCACAAATCAGGATTTGGTCACACATAGTTAGACACACTGTTGTGTTCTCAACAACATGCTTTGCTAACAGGCCAGGTAATGGCCCTTTTTAGCTTAAAAAAATTTAAATAATCGTGTTTTATAAAGTCCCATTCTGTAACCGAGACTGACCCTTTGATTAGTTGATTAAACAAATAGTCGATCGACAAATAAAACCCAACTATAAAAAACTATTTCGATAACCAGTTTATTGTCAAAGGCATTTATCAAGCAAAAGTTTAAAACATTGGCTGTTTCCAGCTTCTCGACTGTGAAGATTTGTGACTTTTGCCTGTTTTATACCATTACATGTTTATAAATAAATATCAGTGGGCTTCAGAAAACAAGCAACATTTGACATTTTTGAGCTAAATGTGTTTGATTAATTGAAAAATGAGTTGGCAGATTAATTGATAATGAAAAAAGTGGTTTGCTTATTTATTTATTTTCAGATCCTGTTCTATCAATGAATCTACATGGTTGTACAAATAACATCACATCCCATTATTGGCAGATTGGTGTTTAATTTAGGGCTGGTAAGTCCTTGGAGGAGTAACAAGAAGGGACATTAGTTAACTATCGACCCTCCCGGGCAGAATTGGCTCTCCACCACGCACCTTTCCCTCTGTGTGAGCAAACAATACACTAACACAAATTAGGACTCGCTGCTTTGTGTCAATGGAGAGTCCAACAAAGATGCTACACAGGGTGATCTGTCATTAGTGAGCAGGTGGGAAGGACGACATCGAGCTGTTGCCTCTCCAACTAAGTAATGAAGCGGTTCCCATGGCGACCCGGCTGCCTGTTGCCGTCCCTGTGTCATGGCGGCGGGCAGCAGGGATCAAAGTCGGCCGTCCTCAAATCTGCTGTGAGTGGAGGGTTAAATGCTGGGGTTGCAGGGGAAAAGCCCCTCATTACACTTAACCACATCTCCTTTAAGACACAGCTGACATGTTACTCCAGAGGCAGCAGGAAGATGTTCTTAACACTCGACTCTAGAGATAATGTGGGTCCAAAGGTTCAGGCTGTTGACTGTGAGAGAGGATCTGATTTAGGATGTAACAACTTTATTTCAGTTTACTGAAGGGTTATAGGTTTATAGCACTGGACACTGGAAGTATAAAATAGTCTCTAGTGTTCACAGAAAAAAAGCATTTTGTAATATTATTATATTGTTTTATAAGAATCAGAAAACCTTTATTTGTCCCACAGCGGGGAAATTTATTATAGTATGTATTTATTTATTATTTGTTTTTATTTTTATCATTTATTTTTAAATTTATTATAGTATTGCAATATATTTTTAGTATTACATGTATTGGGGAACATGACCTTAACATGATGAAGAATGTAAACTGAATTGCAACTGGATTCACTTTTTAACTTTTTTTTTTTTTTAGAAATTTAGAGGAATTATATTTTATTTCCCAATAAGCAGTTCTGTTGCTGTATTGTTCAAATCATGATTGTTCTTTGTATTGTATTTCATAATTTAACAGAAAAGAAAATAATGTGATTAGTCAATTGACGCAATCGATAATTAATCGTCAATAATGGTTCCAGCTTCTTAAATTGGATTTGTTGCTTTTCCTCTTATTTTAAACTGGATATCTTCAGGTTTTGGACTGTGGCTCGTGAAAACAAATATTTGACAGTTTTTTGTTTGTTTTTTTTAGATTTGTTGTTGCATTTTTGCCTTTTTATTGCACAGATTACAGTGTAGAGGCAGACTAGGAATAGGGAGAGAGATGGGGGTATGACATGCAGCAAACCATTCGGTTACCAAGGCGCTCTGACAGTTTAATTTATAAGGAATATAATTGTTAGTTGCAGCCTTGATTTAAAAGACATTTGTAGTATTTTGCAACCAAGCATGCAAATCAACCTGAAGTTTACAAAAAGGCCTCGTATATTAAAGTTATATGTATCAAACTAGAAATGTATTATTGCATTTCTTTGTCTCCATTTTTTTAATTCTGTTCTTTTTCTGTACCTCACATTGTTGTGGCATTTTACAGGAACTTCTTCTGCTTGGTCCATGAGCAGTAAATGTCTAGAAGTTTTTGTTTTGACACAAACTTTTCTCCTGCTGCTCTTTGCTGTTGTTTGGCTTTTTGGTCCCAGCCTTTAAAGTTGTAAAAGGATTATCCATTAGCCTGACTTTTTTTCTTTTTTTGGGGGGGTGGGGTGTGTGGGGGGGTAATGGTGAGCACTGAGGTGTGCCCAGTGTTGTAGGACTGTCCTAATTAGATAACTGTAACCCTCATATGAGCAGCTACACTGCTGGTGGTCCGGTACTGGGGCACACTCAGCTTTACGACTGGGGAGAGCTGCGAGAAGAAGCAGTGTGAAAGGCCAAGTAAAAAGAAGGGGTGGGGGGGGGCTTTTTAAGCCTTTTGTCATTTATACAAGGATTTATTTGTCATTAAAGAATGATGGTAGTATTTGTGGGCCAATTAGGCCTTTATCAGATTTAAAAAAAAATTAAAAATAAAAAAAAAGTGGATTTTAAAGACAGAAGCATTTCAATCTCATAAAAATCAACTTTTTAAAACAGGCAATCAGTTTTAAAAAGTTTTGTTTTAAGTGTCACTTTTCCAGATATGATTAGAGGGCGTGTTGACATATTGCGCCTGCCTATATAAACCACACCATCTGCGTGAGACCTTAATAACTGGGCTGTTGATTTATTGCCTGTACTCAGCAGTGTCTTTTTGAGAGGAGTCACACAAAAGCCGAGACCCTCACCCTCCCGCTGTTTTTAATAGTTCTTTAGGATGTGCAGGGAGGGAAAAAAACAGTAGTAATGTGGGGGCTTCAGCCTTTAAGGAGGCAAAGTGAAAGAAGATTGAGTGCCTTTTTAAATAAAAGTAGTTTGGAGAATGTGAGACTTTATGATGGTTCAAAGCCGAAGCCAAAGTGTACATCAGTTTTACGCCTGGTAATAACACATATTCTTTAAATGTTAAAGTAGCAATTAAAGAAAAGCTTTGAGACAACATCCTCCCAAAGACTGCTATTTTCTTTTCTGTTTTCCCGGCTGCTCCGTAAGCCTTCAGTGACCTCTCCTGTCCCCTCCGGAGGGGGATAAGGTGCTTCTGGAGAAAAGCTCGTCTTATCTCCCTGCTGCCCTCTGAAGCAGTCATGTTTTATGGGTTGTAGCTCTTTTGTTTCCTTGTCCACTGCCTCGGCCTGATCACTCACACTCATTGCTCATGGAAGTTGTTTGAAGGCCTGGAATAGCTTTGGAAAAGAAACCCCCCACCTCCTCTTCTTCTTCTACTCCTCTGTTCCCTCTTTATTGAATCCCGCCTCCATATCATTTATCTCTGCCCCCCCCCCTCCCCTTTTTCCTCAGTTTGAGGGGGGCCGTTAGGGGGCATCCTCTTTTCTCTCCCAGCTGGGTTTGTTGACACACAGTCAATCTACGGTTCCCTTTCACCTCTGCTACCCCTCTTTTTAACTCTCCCACCCCTCAGCTCTACCCTCCACTTTCCCTGAACAGTAAAGCTGCCACAGCTGTGAACTGTATTAGCATAGCTGAGGGGGGGGGGGGGTTGCTAAATATATTGCAGCCATTACCTTTTGTTCAACAGTTGACAGTTTTAAAACATTTCAGCTCCTCTCTGTGCAAAGGCAGTGAAGAGAAAAGGGTGATTTCAGTGTAACAGCTTTTTAAATATGGGACACGGAAGATGGAGGGAAAGCAAACGGAAAGCACATCACTGACAACAAGTCAATATCTAATTAGTGCAGTTAAAAAAACAAAGGTTATTTAAAATATTTTCCATTTTGCACAACCGAAAATAAGCATTGTTTTGACGTACAAATGCAATTTGGACAAATCTCACTTTTGTCCAAATAGCACAGAGGAAATTAAATGTGTATTACAGCTCAAGTGATTGATGTTTCATTTGGCTGAATGATTACTTGTTTTGCTTGCTGTCAACAGGTGTTGGAATGAACAGGTCCAGGTCCAGCTGGGATAAAAAAGCCCCCCAGCCTCCAGTCACCAGAATGACCCGCAGCTCCCAGAGCAGACACACCGAGTGTCCAGAGACGCCGGACTGTGGGCCGGGTCCGTATGGAAAACAACGAAGGAAGCAGACAGACTCTGCTTTGGCCCAGGACCTCAGTCAGATGAGTGTCAGCGGACAGGACGTTCTACCTTCAAGGTGGGGACTAGAGCCGCAGCTTTTACTTTATTTGTTATATATGATAATGATGATGTAATATGTCACAAAGAATGTCACGAAAAAGTCACAGTATAGTTTGTCGTAAAAAATGTCATTATGTATGTTATTTAAAATGTCATGAAAGTCATAGTAGTAGTAAAACACATTGTCTAAAATATGTCATAGTATAGTATATCATAAAAAAAAGTAAAGACACAAAATATAATATAGTTAGACATAAAAAGGCATTGTATATTATGTCACGAAAATGTAACAAGGTAAAAATAACAAGGTCATAGTTTAGTAGAGTGGCACAGCTGGTATGCTGCGCCCGGAGGAGTCCAGGTGTAAGATTTGTGTCAAACTATTGTCAGTGGTTCATAGCCATCAAACCCAGCACTGGTTATGTGCATAGCTTTTACGTAATGTTGCCCAAAAGTTATTCGGAAGCTCAACAAAAGTGTCTAACAACCATATTGGGAACAATGCAGGCGGGGCATCAAGGCCATAGCCTCTGTGAAATTCCAGCCCTGGTTGCAAGTTATTTTGTTAGGGATTGTCCAGTATGGGATCAGGATGTTTTTATGCATGTTCTTTTCTGCTCTCCAGTAAAGGAAAGACGTCTAAAGGTAGCAGTGACGCTGTGCCGGCTGGTCAGTCCCCTGGTGGGGGCACTCTGTCTGCGTTAACTGCCGAGTCCTCATCCCGGGGCGGTCTAGCCTCTGTGACCCGGCTGGTAAAACTGGGCCGCTGTAAGAACGTAGTGGTGGTGGCCGGAGCAGGAATCAGCACAGCCAGCGGCATCCCAGACTTCAGGTTGGTGTCTGCGGGTTTTGTTCTCGCTACACCCTCATCTTCACCTTTCTTTTTACTATTATATGTGTCTTTCTACCTAAAGTGTAAACCTGTTTAGTGGATGTATAGATTATGAGCAAGACACTTACTGTTCGCTGCTTTTTGATGAAAGCGTCACCATAATGTCCAAATGTACGTATATCAAAATGTCTAAATGTCCATATTTTCAGAACTCCAGGAACAGGTCTTTACGCCAACTTGGAGAAGTACAACATTCCTTACCCAGAAGCTATTTTCAACATTGACTACTTCTCCAACGACCCGCAGCCTTTCTTCTCCCTGGCCAAGGCTCTGTATCCTGGCAGCCACCGCCCAAACTACATACACTACTTCATCCGCATGCTTCATCACAAAGGCCTGCTGCTCCGAATGTACACCCAGAACATCGACGGACTGGAGAAACGTGAGGGAGCTCTTAAAGGGAACAACAAATAAAGACAAATTAAACTTAGACTTTTTTTATTAAGAGTACAAACATATGCATACCCATCATCTGAGTACTTATCTAAGAGCAATGACATTTTAACATACATGGAACAAAACTAATGATTAACTGTCATTAAAGACACTTACTTTGCTTTTATTTATCAGGGACATGTCTCTAAACGCTCCACCAGGAGACCTACTGTGTGTGCGAAGTTTCTTTTTTTCATAACCAGTATTTGTGTAGTATTGACAGCTACCCTATCGATTTTTGTTTCTCAAAATTGATGTCCTTGTTTGCTCTCAATGTGCGTTATGATATTTAATAACTTTCTTCACAGTGTGTGGCATCCCAGATGACAAACTTGTGGAAGCTCACGGTAGTTTTGCCACAGCCGCCTGTCACCTGTGCTACACTGCGTACCCTGCTGAAGAAGCTAAGGTATGTCTGACCAAAAAAAAAACATTCAAATTTAATACAGTAATTCTCTGCATTTGATGCCAGAGCAATGCTTTCTTCTGTTGTTTGTTTTGCAGCAAGCCATAATGAATGACAACGTACCCGTATGCACATTCTGCGCTGCAACAGTCAAACCTGATGTTGTTTTTTTTGGAGAGGACCTTCCTCAGAAGTATTTCCTCCACACTAAAGACTTCCCCAAAGCAGACCTGCTAATCATTATGGGCACATCTTTACAGGTAAACATTTTTAATATCTGTATTCAATACTTTAAATGGGTTCTAGTTCATTTTTGTGAGCAGGTGAAAACTGAGCTCAGTTATATCTGAAAATTTTTTTATTGTTTCAGATTGAGCCGTTTGCAAGCCTGGTAAACACGGTGCGCTCCACTGTGCCACGTCTCCTCCTGAACCGACACGCTGTGGGTCCCTTTGAGAAGGTCCCACTGCGGAGAGGAGACCACACGGAGCTGGGGGACCTGGAGGATACAGTGCGGAGGTTTGCTCAAATGCTCGGCTGGAACGATGAGATTGAGGAGATTATGAGGACCCAGGAAACACCGGTGGGTTCTTTAAAGGAAAAAAAAAAAAAGCTAAAAAAAAAAAGCTAACCTAATTTAGAAAAAATTAGCAGAACTCGCCAATCAGTAGACGACAGTCCTATAAAAACAAAGAAATACCTGAAAAACAATACGGGGAATAAGAAGAAGAAGAAAACAACTAAAATATATATACATCATGAATTAAAGCTAGTGGTGAATGTATTTTAGAAACGTGTTTTGTTATATTTGTTGAAAAAATCAGACAGCAATCAATAAATCAAAAAAAGAAACAAATCCGGTACCTGTAGATATCGAAGGCGATAGGAGAGAACTACCAATAGCCATGTTTAGGTTCATTATGACGAGTTCCCCTTTATCTCTGGGCTCTATTTTAAAACACTTTTGCTGACTATGGCAATAATCTCCCTCTGCAGAGCTTCCCCACATTGATAAGCAGCCCTCTGTCAGTGAGCGGACAGACCTCTTGTCAGAGCAGAGGAGCTCCAGAGCCTCCAGGTGGGATGGAGACCTGCAGGTCCAGAGCAGGAGGTCAAAGTGCAGTCAGCAGCGGCGGCGAGGAGACCGACTCAGAGACGGACAGCAAGAGCTCTGCATCATCCAGCCAGAGCAACTGACGCCGCAGGTTTCACAAACGATGGCAGGCACTGTAAAGGTTTGACTCAGTCCAGTCCTCACACTAAGACTGTTCTCCTGTAGACACACACGTTACTTTTCATAAATGTTTTTTGTTGTGTGCATTGGAGTGAGAGTGCATCTTATCTCTTCGTCTGGGAGTCAAGAGTGTCATCGTTATGCTATGTTCATATGTAAATCAAAAAATCAGTTTATCAAGCTATCAACAAGCATATTTGAAGCACTTATTATAGAGGGAGGGTCCATCTCCATTTACACTTGTAAATATACATCTGAGGCCTGTAACAAAAACCCTAATTTTTCTTCAGGTGTTTATATGTCCCATGTCAGTAATCTGGTTAATGTTTTATACCAGCACAACACTGTATTTTAAACAATATTTAATAAAAGTATTGTGTCATTTGCATCTTTTGTCCTTTTTACAAGGTTTATGTAATATGGGTCAGAAAAAAACACAACTATTCTTATTCTCCAGTTTAATAACGTCTCAGTTGGAAGCCTCACTACATAAAATAAGTGTGGAGCTATTTACGGTATATAAAGAATGTGCAAAAAGAACAACATTATTACCATAACATAAGCTTTCCAGATGAAGAAGTGATGAACATGCAATTTTAATTTATCCCACTATGATTGTGGAAGAAAAAGAAGGCATTTACACGAAGCACAAGAGAAAAACACTGATCTACAGATGCATGACAAATTCAAAGGGAAAAAGAGTGGAGAAAAGTAACATGGATACTGAACGGTTTGATAAGTATGAATGTTTTGAGGTTGTTCTGGAGGCTTGTGCTGCCCAACACCTCACTGGTTGGTTTTCACTTGAATTTGTGACCCATCTGTATTTCTGACTGTTCATGGCTTTCCAAGCTGAAAAAAACATTTGATTAGTCACATAAAATTCAAGAAGGTGACTCAAAGTCAAGTCTTTTGTGCCTGTGCGAGGCCAACTCCAGATAATTTAATATTTTTTGTTTGAGTAGGCAGTAGTGGTGATTCACAGGTCAGGTGAAAAGTGTGCTCATGATTATTCATATTAAACAAGTGAACAGTCACTGATTCCTATATAATATACTGTAATATAATAATGACATGTTCTCTGGTTAAAGCAATATTTACTCTCTGGATTGTTATCAGCAATTTGTTTTTATACAACAAACGTTATCAGTAATCCAAAATTTCAGTGCGGGGGCCAAATCTGTTGTGAAGTTGTAACTGACCATGCAGCTTATTACAGAACTGGCAGATTTTGAATTTAAATTAAATTTGTACCAAACACAAAGAAATATTATTCAGTTTATACAGACACTAAACTTGTGGATTTGTATAAAATTAGCAAAACTTTCAATCTAGAAAAAAAACAAAACCACATCACTTATAATTGATTTAACATCATGCAGATTTGGCAAAAGTAAAATGGATTAGAAAACAATCATTGCAGTTTACACAATTCTTTGTCAAGAGTCGGCAGCAGGCAGAAACAATCCGTTTACGATGATACACCACAGGAAAATGTTGCGTCTCTCCATTTAAAGTCTTGATTTTAAATAAAAAAGAAGTCTTGTGAAAAAAAAACGAAAAAAAAACTTTCAGTGACACAACAGTAAACCAACAAGCCCTAAATTCAGAAGGTTTCCTCGGCGACTAACTGGTGTGAAACATTCATAATTTACACAACCAAACGTAGACTCACTGTGAGCTGCAAGTTAAATGTATCCACACTGCCTGATTTCTAAATATACATCAATCCGGTGGTCCATACTGGACGGGCCCCATGCTTTTAAACAAACAACTACGTTCAATGTTAACAGTTTTCAATGATTTCATGTTTAAACTAATTTGTAGAATGTGCACTTGAATCGTTTAGAAATAAACAGTGGACAAAATCATCATGTAGCAGAAAAGAGAAATGTAAAAAAAAGTGAAAAACAAAAGCACAGGTGAAGGAATGATTATTCAGACCCAATGACACTTAAACCATAACAACAGTGCTTTCAGTGACGAACAAATGATCCAGCAAAGAATTATATTATTACCTAGATTTTTTCAACTCAGGGAGCGCTAGAATAAATGAGGAAGGTGCAACAGTAGCCATGGAGGCCTCCTTTGCATTTTGATGCCACTGCAGAGTCTTTCTGCCGCGCATCAAGTCCACTTCCACTTCGGAGCATGTCTCACTGCTGCGACAGGGCCTCTAGAGTTTCCTGGGACAAGATGAGCTGTGTCCCAGTTCAGGGCTGGATCACCAGAAGTCACATTTCTATATTAAATACATCATTTCGGGCCAACATATATTATATATCGCTAGATAACTAGACCTGGCGTAAACTTGCAGATAAATATAAGTTATATGAATACATTAACCTGATCACCACTATTTGCAGTTGTGATGCATTTGTTAAAACTTATTAATGTTCATTCACAAAACTTGTCCCAGTTACCAGTATTTAAACTTTGTCAATTTATGCCGACTTCCTGGTGAATCAAGATATAAAAGACTAAATTCCAGCATTAGTTTGGGTTTTCTGTGAGAGATCCTTCCTTCAAAAAGGATCCAGACCTTGAAATGGGACACAGCTCCAGATGTGTTGGGGGGCCAAGTGGGCTTAGCCTGGAAAATGCGGCTTAAATGTGCCGTGCACTAGTCAGAGTCTGATCCTGAGTCCTCGGGTGGATCACAGAGAGTTTCTTCAAGAGGTGCTAACGTCCCGTCAGGCATGACCCCCATTGGCCGGATCACGTTCTGCCTGTGGACACAAAAAGAAAAACATCAGAGATGACCCCTTGCTGGATGGAGACATGTTTTCAATTTATCTTCCTATCAATTATATTATCAATGTGATCAAGACCCAACTTTGTAGCCATGGACAATCTTAAGAGGGCTTTTACTTGTACATCTTTACCATCTTACATCCAGAACTCAAGGACCCTCACCCTACAACCCCCTGCCCTCCCCCTCCCCTTTATGGACACTTGCCCCTGTCTGGCCATCCTCTCTCCCTTTCTGCCCTCCTCCCCTCTGGCAGTTTAATTACAGGATCAGCGCTCAAACTAATCTCCTCAAAGCCACGGCTGCCCCTTCATCCTAATCCAATTATACCCACACTGTGTGTCACCACTCCCTCTAAGATGATTTATCAGAGAATTATCCATCACAGATAAAAAAAAAAAAAAAAGGACCCATTTGCATTCATTTGTAAAGAGATTCAAATATAAATGGCCATGTAATTCCTACTGATTCCTCCAATTAAATTGAACTCATCCTGTGAAAGCTGCAGGTTAAGTTCTTTGACAGGAGATGGAGGCGACGTGGTGTTGTTGAATCTCAATATATTTGAGCTTTTTTTCTTTTGCAAACCACCACCAGTCCACAGCCTCATATCCCTGGGTAAAGTCAACATGCAAAATGAGGCCTAACAAGACAAAACAAACAAAAACATGTAACGTCATCCCTCCCAATTAGGGCAAAAATAATCCCTCCTCTGCTGCTCAGCATTGACAGAAGACTGGGGGTCTGGCAGATGTAAGAGGGTGGGTGAGGGTGCAGAATATGTGCTAATTGGAGGACCAGTTAAGCAGTGAGAGGAGCACATTCTTACAGGGCTCTGACCGATCTCCTTAGAGCCTGTACTGAGGAGGCACCTCTCCATCATCATCACATCTCCTTTACTGAGGAACAGAAGAAAGAAGCTGCAGCCTCGGAAAGGAATCTTCCTCTTCTGGGCGCACGTGCCTCATTACAGCTCAACCCCCTCTTAACAATGAAGAGGGCAGCTTTCTTATGTATACACATTTGTTCACCCGTGTTTCTTTCTCTTCATACACGTTCCACCCAAATTGCTTTGTTGTTAGTTGTGCCTCTGTCTCAGTGCACTCCCTGTCTGGCCAATGACTCCTCAGAATGACAAGAATAAAGTCAGGACACATGCGTTACCTGAATGCGGCACATAAAAGGAACCAGGACCGACACGCCTGCTGTGTGTACCAATTAGGTGATAATTAACGCCGCTGTGGTAATGATGTTGCAGTGGCGTGTTGGAAGTTTCCATTTACTCGGGCTGAATGCGGCGGCGTGCTGGAAGTCCAGGCCTAATTGAAACTGCAGCTAACGGCAAGAGATTCTTCCTTTGATGAATCGGTTGGCAGGGAGCGGGCTCACCGTTACCGTTGTAACGGCATTGTGCTTGACTGACGTTAGCCTCTGCTCACTAAGGAAAGGTCAACACAAATACAGGTGGGTTCTTTGCAGAGGAAACAATGAATAATATGAATAATTTGAGCAGGGAAGGCCACAGTTGCTCAAACTGGAAAAGTTAATGATCTTAGTCAAGCCTTTTGACAAATAATGAATTGTGTTTCTTTTGCAAAGACTTCCTGTGACCTCTTAAGTGCGTTTGTTTCTCTGTTAGCAGGATATCTGAAAACCTTTTTTGTTGTCTAAATATCTTTCTATTGAATTTCTCATTATATACAGATGCCACACCCTGTTAAATACAGTATGTACTCTCAAATTTAATCTTCGTGTGACTCTAGATGAAAGTGCCAGTATTTCTTGACATATCTAAACACTTTCACAATTTTTCTCATGAACTACAGTCCTTAAAATGTATTTCTGGTACTATCTAATGTGTCTATCACCATGTGTATTTTCATGCAGATTAGGATGGTAGAGCCTATACATTTTATAAACACGGGATGACTACCTGACCAAAGGGGTCGGAGACGCTGACCATGTTATCCAAACATTCCCAGTTTGAGTCCGAGCAAGGACCGTTGTTGCATTTCTTCCCTCCTTTTTTACCCTCATTTCCTGTCACCTCTTTACAGTCCACTATCAAAATAAAAACAAAAGTGCTCCATAAAAACAAACTATAAAAAAAGCTCATAAAGAGTATAATTACTAAAATTAACAGGATTCTGCAGTCCCTGGTCCTGTCTAGTTAAGTATATTTACCTTGACAACTTGTCAAACATGTTGACAAGTTTCTGGGCTTCGTACTCCTTCTGCTCCTCGGTCATCTCCTCGATGGGGTTCGGCATCGGCTCCTCCACATGACCGGTGATGGGGTTGATGCTGGAACAAGCAGAAGAGCAAACTTTAAAGTGCAGCTGCAAACGGATTCACACACGGTCAATGCATACAGAAGAATTAAAACACGTTGGCATCGGAGTGTCAATGCTTTATTCTGAGACCCGTGCAGAGCACTCACAAGGGCTTTGCAGATTTGTATTCCTCTGTGTCTGAGTCTTCATCTTCGGAGTACTGAGTCTCTCCTCTCCCTCCTGCGAGAAGTCCTCGAGCCACCAGGAGTCCTGCTGCGTTTCCATATCCTGTGTACTTCAACAGGTTGTCCACTACAGGACGAAAACCACAAAAACACAAGGTTGTGAAGTTACATATAAATGTTTATGTGCGAGCTTGAGCCGTGCTGTCGTTATAGTTATGCAGCAGTCATGCACCACTCAATCATTTGCACTTCTCAACTAGTTACTTTACTGTGTAATACATTTTAATTGCACTGTTATTTTCACTTGCCCTATGTCTCTAGTTATTGCATCTTACCCATTTAACCAATGTTTAGACATGTTTGGGACCATTTAGTAGTCAGGGTTAGTTAGTAAACATATATTTCAAATACTTTCTGTTTAGTGTCTCGGACCCTGTTCTCAAGCTGTCCCATTTCACCTACCTCCATTATGTCTTATGATTGTACTTGTGTTTTAACTGTTTATGAATAAACTGACACTCAACGAAACAAACTGGAGAAGTTATTCCTGCTCTCTCATTTTCATATTTTCTCATCTGATGTACGGTCCCCCACGTTCCTCCCGTGACCTGACCACTGCTCACCGCTTTCTTTGCAGAGGACAAAGAGAAACTCTGCAGCCGTCTGCTTCACACCCATGTCAACATGTGTCATAAGGCGGACCAGCTTGTTTCTGGTGGTGGTGCCGATCTCTGGCCTGATCTTTACATCTTTCAGTGGGGGAAGTACCTGAAGGTGCAGACATGATCAATGGTTAAGATTACTTATTTAAAATTGCTTTTCTGTCATTATAACCCCCCACACACACAAAATCTGTTGGCAGCTACTATACCTGAGCTTTGATATATCTGCGGATCTCCCTGTGCTGTCTGGATCCTTCAGTCAAAAGGCTAAGCACCGGAGTCAAACCCTCTTTGTAGTTGGAACCCTGCTTGGAGTGACACAAACCACAAACACTTCACAAGCTGTGCAAGCGAATAGATTTTATTCAGTGGTGCATATATGGGTAATATGAAGAATAATGAGGTAAAGACAAGATGGGTGGATGAGAAACTGAATGACATGCAGGAAAGCATTGTGCCATGTGTCAGGTCCAGCACTACTTTCAAATATCAAATACATGCAAGATGACATAGCTGTCTGCATGAGTGTACCGATGTTAAAATGTATGCATGCATGCATGTATGTATGTATGTATGTATGCATGTATGTGTGTATGTATGTATGTGTGTATCTTAGTTGACATGTAAGCTCGAAAAATTGCTCTTCTGTCCTCAAGTGTCAATCATACACCAGGTGTAAATTTAGTCCACTGGTATCACTTGCACCATATTGTGACATAAAACCATTCTTAGATGTTTGTAAACAGCCAGTTCTCTGTGTATTCGCTGCAGAGGATGAACTTTACCTTGTCCATCCTTTTCTCCATGAAGTCTATTAACATCTGGACTGCATCCATGTTTTTCCCACCATATATCTCTAGTCCTCCCTGGACAGGCACGTCGATTAACACGTCCAGGCAGGACACAGGCAGGTTATTCAGCAGGTTGATGGCATGGCTGAAGATTAATAAAAAAAAATCTTAATGACGTAGTAGATCTTAACAACATTTTGATATTTAACAGCTGTAAACAGTAAATAAAAAGACACACAAAAATCAGCAGTTTATGAGATTGAACTGCCAAAGGGTCTGTCGGGTTGAAGAAATCTAAAAAAGTCATCAAAAAAAAAAAAAAGGTTGAAGTGAAGATTAAATCAGATGAAAGCTTTGGAGCAGTTGTTCCAAAGTGAAATTTGAAGAAGTTCCCTCCATATGAAAAAAAGTAATGGTATAGTATGTCATAAAAAATATCATAGTATAGTATGGCAGAAAATAAAGTCATAGTAGAATATGTCAAAAAATGTCATAGTATATTCAAACAAAATGAGGTTGGTCAATGGTCAAAACGCCCATGATCAGAGCAGCCAGTGACTTCACAGGTCAAGAGAAACATCAGTCTCTTTCACATGACACTCTTTAAATTTCAGTCTATGGCCACAGATTCTTGGCATTCCTGCATTAAATTACCATGAGGAGAAGATCCTGCTGCTGCAGTATCACGACAGCTAAGAGTATTTACAAGAACCTTATAAGGCTCCAAAGAAACATCTCTGTTTTTCACACGACACCACAGTCTGCTCTCAGACCGCCAGGAGTCTTAATTCGCAGTGAGCCGCTCTCTCACTCGCAGCTACTTCGTGGACACTCAGTGTCAGAGGCCAAAATCCAAATCCCAGCAGGTGACAGCAGTACATTTAGTTTTTGAGTGGTGGGAGCCCTTTGTCAGTCTGTGTGATTTTGATGCAAATCAGTTTCAAATGAAGTCTGACCAGATTCACAAGTTGCAAAGTGAAGCATGCCTTTATTCAATGTTCTCGTGCAGCTTACTAAAAGAGATTCTAATATTATGAGCAGTAAAGGACAGACTTCCCACCTGTGTGCTTCCTCAGTTTTCTCCTCAGTCTCAGTCTTCAGCATCAACAGACGACGCAGGATGGCAGTGATGAGTCGGAACTGGTGATCATCCTCCTATCAAATACAAAATTAATTCAGACAGTTTCATTGCTCAGAGGTAACGCCTAACAACAGGGTAGAAAAATACTCAAGCTACAAGGAAAGGGACCTGGAAGCAAAGGCCTAACTGCAAAAACAGCTGCCTTAAAACTCAATGGAGGAGTCTCAACCAGCGAAAGCAAAAAGAGGAGAGCTAAGAGATAAGCGAGGTCAAAGCTTTGAATCTAGATTTTTAAAAAAAGGTGGAGGAAAAGGAAGTTTGGATTTCTACACTTTCCAAGAGGAGAGCAGGATCTAGCTTGAGAACTATGAACTACATTTGCTGTCATTAAGACTTACACTGTGTCAGATGCAGCCTTTGCAGTCATGTGTCCCCTTCAGTCCAAATTGCATGCAATGTGCCAAGTTTGATAGTGATTTTCAGAAATCAGCTGTAGCTACAAACTATTACATGATAACTCCATCATGAATGACAACAATCAAAACCAAATATAACACTTGACACGTATGCAAAAAGACATGTACCAAATATCGTCTCATTTCATTCACAGGATAAGATGATATTTTTGGCCTTTGTTTGTGTAGCCTATAAAATAGACATTATGTCACAGTAGGAAAAGCACCAGTGTAAATAATAAAGTTATTGATGTCCTGGTATTTTGCATGCTGGCTCACTGTCATGACTAAAGGTCCTGACACACTATGCCAAATGTCGGGCCGTCAATGAGCATCTGCCACCCTAGTTTTTGCCGTGTGTGCAGCACCGTAGGCTCTTGTCGGCGGAGCCAGTTGGTGACACACATTCAGTACAAGAGAAGAGAAACAGCAGTGAGGAAAACAAGCAAACGACTAAAGCCAAGAGAGCGCACAGAGGCTCTTTCACTTTTCATCTTAAGCTCACCTGATCTGTTTCCCTTTTTGAATGACAAACACAGACTACCGCCACCTGCTGATATGGAGAGTTATTTCCTCTCACGCAGGCGCAAAACGTACGCGCTAGTTGGCTGTTGTCTTCGTGGTGTGTTCAAAGTGCAACTTTTTGGCCAAGACATAGGAGACGTGAGGCGATGCAACAGTCAGCCTCTGTCGCCGCTAGTTCTTTGATGTCTAGGGCACTTGAATAGCACAGAGCCATCATTAGTGTTATTAGTAACGCCTGAGCTTTTCCTATTATAGCCAGTCAAAATGTCTGCTGTGAAAAAGGCCTGTACTGGATTGGATATCGGCGTCAGTGACTGATCTGTGAAACACTGTGGTTATTACACAACTTTAAAGGGAAAATAAAATAAGAGGAGGGCATTTTGGTTAGTGCAACCTGTCTATTCATGTCTGCGATGATCAAGTGAAACTATTGCAAAACTAGTTTAATATGGAAAGGCTTGAAGTTGGTTTTACACTTAATTATGTTTTTAAAAAGGAGGTCAGTGGTGGAAAGACACTTGGGATTGGCCAATTCTCGTTGGCTACACCCCCAAAATCTGGCACACTGCCTCATTAAGATCCCCCCACACCCCTAATAATGATTTTCTCACTAGTTGTCTTGGATGCCCTGGCCCTTTAAGTTCCACACTGGTCATAGCTCATCACTAATAACATTTTCTGTTCCTGACAGTGTGAAAATTGACATGTAATGTTTATCTTCCCGATACAGTATATAGTTTGTCCATTGACTGAATTTGGAAGTATCTTGAATTGCAATGTTTTAATCAAGATAATCTTTACACTGACTGTAAATTACTGAGATGTTGATTGTCTTCGTCAGAAAGATTTAAACTGGAGAAGTGTTTAGAGGCAGGTATAATGTTTCTGCTGCTGTGGGAGCAGATGTATCATCTTTCTGAACAAGGACAGTCTTATCTGTAATTGACCAAATGCCTGCTGACCCATTGACCCATGCTTTATATTTTAGGTGATGGGATACTTCACCTGCTCTTAACCCCTCTATACATACTTATGACAACGAGTCAGGGAAAAATCCCAAATGACTAGCGTGCAACAGACTTCGATCAACATCGCCACACTCACCTCACCACCAGTGTCAGACAGCGTGAGGTTGAACAAGGCTTTGAGCGCCTCCATTGTTCTCTCATTGTCCTCTGCAGGCATGGGCAGAGCCTGCGGATCTGGACGGGCAGCTTCATAGGGACCAACCCAGCTCACATCCAGGGTGTGCTCCAGGACCTCCGTCAGTAGTCTCATAGCATGCAATTCTCTCCTCAGTACCCCTCTCACGTCAGGTCTCAGTGCAGACAGCAGGAAGAGAAGGCGCAGTGTGAACAGGCCGACCTCATGGTGCCATGTGCGGGCCATACGCAGAATGGCACACAGGCCATGAGCTAGCTGCACGTCTACACTAACCTGCTGAGCCGCAGGACTGTTGTACACCACATTGCATAGGCACTTCAAGGCCTCCACCACCACCCTCTCCTCCTCCTCTGACTGGGTGTCTTCCTGAGAGCTTTTCTGGTTCTCATCTCCTTCTTCTCCAGCATTCA
Source organism: Bovichtus diacanthus (assembly GCA_943590825.1). Lineage (NCBI taxonomy): Eukaryota > Metazoa > Chordata > Actinopteri > Perciformes > Bovichtidae > Bovichtus > Bovichtus diacanthus. Next base: position 13,048,176 of record CALSBV010012175.1, read on the forward strand.
GCCTCGCCATTCCTCCCAGGATCAGCATGCCCTCCCTGGTGGCCACAGGTCCAAGGACACGCTTGTCTCTGGAGAGGATGCGGAGTGTCTCCAGACATGTCTTCTGACAGCTGGGCTGCACCTGCCTGCCAAGAACTGACAACACACCCTGACACAGCTTCTGAAATGAGACAGTGGCATAATTATAGATAATAACATAACTGGGCTACCGTGTTCATCTAACAACCAACTGCTCAGATAATAACTAGTACTTACAATCCGCAGGGTCTCTTCCTTTTGGTCAAAACTGAAGGTGTGACTGTTCTGAAACAGATAAGATGCTCATTGTGGACACCAAACAACTCTGCCTGAAATGTCACAGAAACATATTAAACAAGCAAATTCTAACAATTAAACCCCAGCCTCTTTGAAACGGAGAAACATATTTCCCAAATGTTTTCCCACTAAGTAGCTAAACTATGCTAATATTGCTATATAACTCGACGTGCAGTAACAGTTTGTGAGCCGGCAGCATTAGCATTATCAGCACTACGTTGGTGTTGTAAACAACGTACCAAGCTCCTGTTTGTCTCATTCATAGGTTTGGTGCGATATGTTTAACGATGCAACATTAGATATCATATGACAGTGCCAACATCTTAGCTCAGTCGGCTGGTAAAAGTGTGGCTAACTCAAAGCTAGTTGTTTAGCTAGCTAGCTAACGTTAGCACCGCTGTTTGTTTTGGTTGACGTAAAAAACGAGGCTTACCTCTCGATTATACTGCAGCAGAAGCTTCTCGATGTCGTCTTCGTTGGCATTTTCAAGCTGCGACACAATATTGTTTAAATCCATGGTGGATATCTGAAGACAGAGTAGCTAGCTTCGTTTAGACGTGACCAATGGGTGTTGTGCAGCTAGCTAGCTAGCTGGCAGGCTAGCTGAGTGAGAGAGTGTCAGTCAGGTCTGCTGCTGCTGTCAACAAGGAAACTCCCTGACTGTCTCCATCACCTCAGGGCTGTCCGGCTCTCACTGCCAGGCTGCAGTACAAATACAGAAACACAGTATCCAAATACTCCAATCAATGGTGATTATACTGCGTAATATACATGATAATAAACACAACACAAATATCCTCATTTTTTACTGAATCAGAGCCTCGTTTCAAGCTGTGATGGAAGAAGTATTCAGATATTTTACTGAAGTAAAAGTTGCAATACTACAGTGTAAAAATACTCTGATTCAAGTTAAAGTCCCGCATTCAAAATATTAAGAAAGTAAATGTACTTGTGTGAGTATTAGAATCAAAATATACTCAAAGTACCAAAAGTAAAGTTCTCATTATGCAGAATGGCCCATTCAAATTCATATACAGTTTATTATATCACAAGGTTATAATTATTGATGTAATAATATGCACTTTATTGGTAAAGGTGGGGATAATTTGAATTACTTTATATACATAATATAAAAATACAACCTTTTTTATGTAATCAAAAGTGTGATATAGATTTTTCTATTTATCATCACAGTCCCTGTAACATCCAACATCATAGCACTAATTTGTTATTAATACATATATATATATATATATATATGTACAATAAAAGAAATGAAAAATCTTCAGAATAACTAGTAACTAAAGCTGTCAAATAAATGTAGTGGAGTAAAAAGTACAATATGTGAACATTATCCAAATATAAGTGGAGAAGAAGTAGAACATATAGAATTAAAATACTTAAGTAGTACACATACCTCAAAATGAGTTACATTCCACCACTGGTCGCAGGCAGAACAAGTTGCGATGTGTAAGAATAGATGGTATGTGTTACTTATGTTTTGGGATTTTGCGAAAAAGATCAAATAAATAAAAGGAAAGGAGAATGAATGAACGAATATGCAGGTAGATAAGCCTGTACACCTGTCAGTTTTATATTGATGAAACATTTAAGACTGAAAAGCATGGGGGAATGTCTCACAAAAAAAATAATGTACCATATTTTGATATGACAAAAGTTTGGAAATGTAGTTGAGAGGAAACATGCCGAGAAAACATGTAAATAGTTTGCAACACATCGATCTGAGAATTATATGAAGTAAATATTTCCTTTGTGGCTCATGTCGTGGATTATTCTAATGACCTGTCAGAGGTTCGGGTTGCCATATATACTGTACAGTTGCCATATATTTGTCTGTACAGAAAAAACCCCACAGTTGGGCAGATCTAATACACACTTACAGTATGTGAATCTGCCGTTTAACATACCTCTTACTGACTTACTGGTGAACAGTGTCACTTTACATTCCATTAAATGGGATCAGGATATATGCTGTCTGCAGTTGCCTCACATTAAAAACCTCCAGGATTTGAACTTTAGTTTGCATGTTTTCTCTTTGTCCGTGTAATCTTCCTTCAACAGTCCAAAGACATGGATTGGAGAATCTAAACAACCAATAACTGTGAGTGTAGATATGTCTGTTTTCCTCCTAATAGATGTTCTCACAGGTCAGTTTCCCCTCATGACCATGAGTTATTTTATTATGAAATAGAATGAACCCTAGTTTTTGAATTTAGGTGTATTTATTAATCCACTGACATAATCTTACATTTTTGAAATACCTCTCTTTGTTTTTCTTTTTTAGTTTCATACAAAGACATTCTAGATTGCTGAAGAATTAAGCTTGAATCAATGAGTTATAGACTTATTTTAAAGCACATAATTGGGAGCTACTCGTTACTCCCATACTCGCACAGCTGACAGTGACGTCCTCGTGCACACACACTAAGGATCACACATCTTCTCAAATCTTCAGCAGATATTGATATTGACAACAGATGCTCAACAGAGAGCATTTTCTGCATTCAAAGTCTCGGTTGTGAATCCTGCAGGATTTCGGAGAGCCATAACACAGATGATCTATGTTCTAATAAATACAAATCTCAGCAGGGGTCAGAGGTCAAAGGTTACGGGACTGAGGTGCAATGACCCCAGCACAGCAGGACATTCTCTCTATAGAAATGCAGTGTGGCCCTTGTGCTACTGGCCCAACCCCCCACCGTGTTGTCACTGCATGGAGAGAGAAGTAACAATCAGCTCAGACGACTTCAGAAAAAGTTTTTCCTTTTCCAACATCAAAACGTAAACTGGAGATTTGATGGAAGGCGAAAGTGGACTGAGGCATCTCGTCAGTGGTTATAAGGTCAACATATTTGGCAAATTGAGTGAAAAAAAAGTGAAATCTTAAATAATTCAATGAAAAGCTTTTACAGCTGTCTTATAGTCAAGCATAGAAAGTATAAAAGAGCAGGACTTAATAGATCAACGATCAAAGACTTTTCTCCAGTGCTGTAATTAATTATTATTATTAAATAGACACACTAATGTGTTTAATTCAATTTTGTTCATATTTGGACCCTTTTGTGAATGATTTTGTGGACTTTAAAAGAATAAAGAAAGAGTTGGAAAAAGAAGACAATTTGACAAAGATTTTAAATCGTCACCACAGACGGTTTCCAGTGCTTTTATTTACAGAAAAGTGACTAGACTTCATGTTACTGTACACTTTGATAATTTCCCTTTTTATAAATACCCATAGGGTAATAGGTCCTCAGTAGCTTTGAGTGCATTATAAAACACACAACCCTAGGTTAATGTGTCTTTCACTAACCATACAAAACAGAGAACAAAGTACCAATTGTAACATAGAAAATAAAGGATACACCATGTTACAAAGTTACAGAAAATACATACTATATATATATATATATATATATATATATAGATATATATATATATATATATTGTCACAGGAAAACAGCAAAAAAGCTTGCGACAGAATACACTCACACAGTTGTTTTTGAATCACAGCATTCAATCATTAAAAAAAACTATCCAAGATTGAGACACCTTAACATGCGGAACAAGGGGTTTATATCCGTCTTATGATGTTGTATGTTTGGCTCTGTGCCACTGTATATAACTGGTGTCCCAAAAGAACGTTAAGGCAGTACAGTTCATCCACATCCTGCAGCAAACCGAGCTGCTGCAGAGAGCCCACGACAAGATGCTGCACAATGCTGAGCAACGAGAGGCAACAGCGGTGTCACTGAGAATGTACTGGTGTCAGTGACAGCTTACAGCACACTGATCCGTCAGTCCTTGACAAAACTGACCGAGTGTTGGTGGGATTATCTGTGTGCTGACGAGGGAAACAGAGGTGTACATTCCTTAAAACAAAGGCACAGCTTGGCAGCAGCATTGCACTCGTGAAATGATTTTGCTGCAAGTTCAATCTATATGATTTGACTTCTTTTTCCTCCAGCAGTGAGCAAAATTGTTGAAGAATTTTTATTAAACCTCCACACAAGTTACACCACAATCATTTTTCAAATTGTCAGTACGTCCATACCATGATTCCTATTACCTTGCATCAGTACTCTCCACTCTCTGCTCCTCCCTTTTTTTGATGTACTTGAATGGAAGTGTTCAGAGACTTTGCATCCACCAGTTTGGCAGGCCTGGAGCTTGCACACGGCTGTCCAGAGCGGTGTTTGCAGGCTATTTCGCCCAGCCTGTGGTGGCCTCTCCGTTGATGTAGGCAAAGCCGGGGAAATGCTGTGAGTGTTCGTACTCTGAGTTCCTGCGTGGGCCCAGGGGAGAGTACATATCCCCAGAGGTGGCATAGCGGGATGAATGCATAGGTGGGCTGGTGTAACAGCTATTAGCTGGCGACACATCTGGCCACCGGGGGGCAACGGGTGCAGGGTGCAACCGAGGAGTGCTGCCCATCAAGCAAGGCTCCATTCGAGACATCTGGCCGTTGAGCTGGTACTGTGGAAGGGAAGAAGAAGAGGGAAGAAATTATATTGATGCAGCGATGTCATCTATTGAGAGAAGCATAAAATATATAGGAAACAGATAAAGGCTTAATTGAAGATTATTTTCATTGCCAATTAATCTGCTGATAATTGTCTTGTTGGTTTATAAAATCTAAATATATTCAGTTTATTATCAAAGAAAAGTAAAAGCATTAAATCAGCACATTTAGAGGGCAGGACTGTTAAAGGTTTTGCTTGGAAAGTGATTCATTCATTAATTTTCTTGAAATAAACTAATCAATTAATTGCCTAATTGAATATTAAGAAGTTCAGATTTAATAGACAATTTCAATTAGTTTTTCTGCCCCAGAATTCTGGACCTGAACATCACTCATTGCTGAGCGGCACTGATCAATAAAAAGGGCTTTCATCAGGTTTTTTCGCTCAGATTTTCTCTCAGGATTTAACAGGTTAACGTGAAACCAAAAAAGTAGGATTCCTTCCTTTTTCATATTATTTAGATTTTTAAATTAACTGTTAAATGATGTCTAGAAACAGCTATGCAGTGCAAGGGAAGAAATAGCCATAGACCTTTTCTTTAATAAAGGTCAAAATGCTAACAGGAATAAAATGGTGGAGAAATAGTCAATCCTTAATTTACTAATTGGGCTCAAAGTACTCACATTTCAACACACTGACTACATTCAGGGACAGTTCTGAATCAGCCTATAATATAACCACCATGTGTAACTTTATAATTGTAGCATATAAACCCACGGCAGGCTGCTGAAACCAACTCATTCCCAGAACATGTACAAAGGACATGGCCTCCGTGTTCTCAAAGGTAGCTATAGCTGATATCATATTTGATGCTGTTTTAGCCCTGTGCCGTTGGGTGTGAACTGACCCTGCTAATGGTAATTTCCTGTCAGGAGAAATTGCTTCACAAGTTGTACCAGTGGTCGAAATAGAAAAATTAAGCCACTTAAGAAAATTAGACACCAGCTCATCTGAAAAAGTGGTTTTCCGGTGTTATTTTTGTTGCCTTTGGTGACAGAACCCAAACAGCTCTGACTAAATATGCCTATTGACAAAAGTATGTTGGACAGATGGGGATCCGACAAGGTTTTGTGTTCGTCTCAGCTCCATCCCCAACCTCTCACACACACAAAGCACAGGCATTGTGCCCGATTTAAGTTCAGACAGGCTTAAAAAAAAAAAGTGGAAGTAGGACCCTTTTCCCTTTTCTCACTAAATATAAACACGACAGTCGATTCCATTATGAGGGATCACGGCATGGAAAAAGACAGTCAGTGCAGGTCAGAGAGCAGAACAGACGGCTCAGCTGCCTCTTGTTCACAAGCAGAAAAGAGACCATTGAATAACAATATTTTAATAAACGCCCCCTTGCCCTGCTCTGTGGCTACTGGCTCAAACAGATGAAGAGACTATTGAGAGCTGGAAAGAGGAGCAACAGAGCAGGGCCCCTCTTGGCCCCGGCCGAGCCACCTTTCACTGTCTGCTTCCGCTGTGTGGAGAGGGTGATTCGGGGACTTTTAGAAACACTGCGACCGCTGAGGCCCAGCTGATCTCCTCCCACTATAAAGGCAGCGGAGGCTGGAGGGCCCTTGACTGGAAATTACCATCAAAAGAGTAAACTCACACCAGACGCTGTAACATCAGCGACTCCATCTCATCCGAACAACCGTTTCTCTCAAATGTTATACTCCTATTTACTTTGCTTCTGTGCAAAGCATCCCCGCACATCGTCTATTAATATCATCATATTTATGTACATGTTGTATCTTGACACATCTTTCTGGGAACATGTATGCACATTTCCTCCTTCTTCTGCTACTTATTGCAATGTAAATAACAGACATAGCACAGTTGCACACGGCTCTGCTCTGTAGATACAGTTTACCCATTAGTTACAGTTTAGACAAACACAAACTCATATTCACACACATTATTGCAAACATCATATCCATTTTATTTTCAGTATTTGACTAATGTGACACTGAGTTTCATCTCTCTCTGTGGACATCAGCATAATCTGCAATTATCACTGGACACTGTTCCCGTTGGGGGAAAAGTTACAACTACAATTTTGAATTACTTGTATTTAATTTGAGTATTTCCATTTAATGCTACTTTATACTTATACTCCACTACATTTCAGAGGTAAATATTGAACGTTTTACTCCACCACATTTACCTGACAACTATACTTTGCAGTTTAAGATTTTACATACCAAATATATGATCTTATAAAATATGATAAACTGTTATAGATAAAACCCCAAACAGTATGTCAATTAGTATTATAATAACTTAGTCTAGCTCGACCAACGGCAACTCTAAAATACACTCAATATTATATCAATATACTATATGTATCAATAAAAAATAACATGCATAATAACACATAACACTCTCATTTTGCATAATGATTAGTTTGAACACATTTTGTCATGAGGCTGCTGTTCTGTCAGTCAGTTACTGGCTATGTTAGCCTTTGCACAATCTGTATTTGTATATGTTTATTTATTTATTTTAAACTTGTATTTTATATCATCCATAGTAATCATTATTCTTGCACTGTTTCTACTATTTAATTACTTACGAATGACCTTACATTTGTAATACCTCCATTAGTAAATATGGTGACATTTTTCTGATGGCTACACTTTTACTTCACTGCTGTATTTATATCTTATTCTTATTTTTTTTTTCTTTATTCCTGTGTGTATTAGTGTTTTGTATAAACTACTGGATGCCTTAGTTTCCCTCGGGATTAATAAAGTATATTTCTATCTCTTTACTTTTGAATGTTTGAGTCCATTTTGCTGATAATACTTCTGTACATTTCATTCTGTATTGTATACATTCATTTTAAATGCTATTGAGCCCCTGTGCCTGGGACTGACCTGTGCAGAAGACCGGTGATAGGCGGAGTAGTGGAGGGGGGCTGGGATCGCCGGCTCATGGGCCAGACTGGGATACTGGCTCTGGATGGAGTGAGGATGCTGGTTGGCGTAGCTGCCATAGTTGTAGCTACCAGTATACCTAGAACGGAGAAGGCAAGTCAAAAGCCATTAAAGAAATTCTCCAACGAAATGTAAATGAATTTTAATGCTGAAATCCTAATAATTACCCGTGCTCCTCTCTGTAGACAGGCATCCGGTGGGTGGAGGATGGAGGTGGGACTGGAGCGCTGCTCCTCATGCAGGACAGCTGCTGTCCGGCCTCTGGAGTGGAGCCGCCGGCTGTTGTCACTGTGTATGTAAGGGACCAGGTATATGACTGAACAGCGCCTGGTAGACACATATATGGGCACAAAGAAAATGTGTTGGCTCAAAGAAACTATGTGCGGTGAGAGGATGTCTGTGTGTGACTGTGAGGCCTGTCTCACCTGTGGTGGTGGGGACTCCGGTGTACTCCGGGGACACGGCTGCTGTGGGGGAGCTGGCAGAGGAAACGCCCACAGAGTGGACTGACCGAGCGGGAGAGTAAGATCCTGGAGACGGGGAGGTGGGGGTGGTTTCTTTCAGCGGGAATTCCTCCTCTCTCTCTGCTGAAGCCGCCAAGAGAGGACACAACATTAGATAATCTAATACAATAATAAAATATGCAGTTACTTCCAAATCAAATAAAAAATGCCCTCAAAACTTCCCAGCTACACCCCCCATGTTTTTATTTCCTTTTTAGACACGTTTTTTATTCTAATCTGTTTTTAAATGTTATTCTTATTTTTCTTTCTGTCTATATTAAAGAGTTGTTAAAATGTTTTTTTTATGTAAATTATGTAAAGATTGGGATTTCTGCTTGAAAAAGCACTTTAATGATTAAAACAAATAACAGGACATAATTCTTTGGGAATTTCCAGTGATGAAATCTTCTTATTCTACTACTATACAAGAAATGTTGTCATGAATTACTACTTAAGACGTCCAGGTAGCGGCCTCACCTGTGCTGCCCTCTCCCTTCATGGCCCTCATGAGGTCGTTGGCTCTCTCCTGGCAGTGCAGGGACTCCAGCAGGTAAAGCACATAATCATCAAACATGAGGTGGATCAGATGGAAGGACCCTGCAGATAGACAGGAGGAGTTATATATGGAGGAAGAAGGCGACTCCGAGGTAATATGGAAGTTATTGTGTGTAAAAACATGCTGACAGTGAGACTCAGTTGTTGAACAAAATGTTTAGGGATTAGGGCGGCAACGTAAAAAAAAAATTTTTGCGATTAATTGATTTATTGTTTGGTCTATACAATGTCCGAAAACAATGAAAAATATCCATTTGAGATTCTCAAGTCAAAGGGGATGTCTTTGAGTTTGTTGTTCTTTCAGTCCAAAACCCAAAGATATTCAGTTTAATATGATATAAAACAGAGAAAAGCATGAAATGTCCATATTTGAGCGGCTGAAAACTGCACTTTCTGCCATTTTTGAATGAAAAATGACTATAATCTGTCGATCGACTAATGGATTATTCGACTAATCGTTGCAGCTCTACGAGAGATAGGACATAAATGATGGTGGCCGTTACAACTGAAGCGTTTCAAAAAGCATCTGAGGGATGACTTCACATCCTGCAGACTGACAGGAGGGCCGCTGTTATTAAAAAGAAGCGAGCGCGCTTGTTTCCGTGTACCGAGTCAGTGCCAGAAATATGTCAGCTGACCCCGGGGGTCGCACGGAAGACGAGACTGTGGCATGTGAGGGAGTGTCACAATTGTGTCATTGTGCGGGTCGCTGCTGCCGCCGTGCGCATAATAAACACTTGGCTATTCAAGGGAGCGGGGTGTAATACTGACCGGTCATAAAATGGAAAAGACAGGCAAACACATCGGGAGAGGGGAGGGGCGGCTTTTGTTAATTAGCTGTTTGTGCACAGAGACCTGCTTTATCAAAACACTGCAACCAGCTGTGTCTTTGATATTCACAGACAGCAGAGGAAAGAGAAGACATTTTATTTTATTTCATTTTTACAACTCTGCTCTTATTGCAAACCTTGGTGGTGCACAACAACCTATTAAAGCCGCCATTTTACTTGTTTCTCCTCTCTTCTCCTTTTATGCTTAAGATCCATACAGTAGAGAGAAATCGAGAAATGCTTATTTGGTTGCACTGAACCCTGTATGGAGTTTAAAAATGTGCACCACTCTTCAGTTCAGCAGTGGTGCACATACATGTGATCTGAACCGCAGCTCACCTTACTTACTTATCACTTATTTAATCTTTTATTTTGGTACGATTTTAGTAATTTTTAAATATGTGTAATATTAATGATTTGAATTGAAGTCATATTCATATCTTATTTCTCATTATACTAAACGCCACCATAGTGCAAATTTAGGATTTAGGGGCTATACTTTTTTGGTAAAATGCCAATTTCTGATGAGCTCTTCTGGATGGATGGTGTTGTGTTTTAAGAAGGGAGCCGTCATTGTGGCAGTTTTATCAGTAAAGCCCGGGACAGAAGACAAAGCTCTTTTTTTTTGCAATGTAAGAAGTTATGTTCTTGTCTGACAAATGTTTCACCACTGAGATGTTTGGTATCTTACAAGTCTGTGTGTTATGGGCCCTTGTATGAGCGTTAAACTACAATAACTAACTTTTCTGTATATTAATGAAGCACTGTCACAGTTGTGTATTTCCGGCTCTCTGTTGCATTAAGGGACGATGACAAAGTTTAAGCAGCTCACCGAAGCTGGGCGCGCTGTGGAGGGTCATATCCCGGATGACTCTGGTACCAAAACACGACCACATCAGCAGAAACTGTTGGGCCACCTTCTTCAGGCACCCGGGCCTCTTCCCTGCCACCTAGAGAAAACATTTCCATGAGAAAAGAGGGGGAAGGGTCGAGATGCCGGGGTAGAATTAACCCCTGGGTCCACATTGGGGCTTAACCCTCAGGAACGAAAAACATGTCAACAAGTCAACTATTTAATTTGCCCCCAGGGACACGCCTTCCCATTGAACTATTGTCTGGGCAGTCCAAGACGTTGCCCGGGCGACCAAATTTTACAAGCCCATATCTGGCACATAATGGCCGCAAATGGGAAGCTTGAAGACATCATTAACTGGGAGGATTTCAACGTAAGTGCCTCTGTGTAAGAAAGACACGCAGAGAAGAGTGGCTTTCAGCCGCAGGTGTCTTTTTAAGGGCTAAATAATCAGACCTCTGCTGCGCTAACACTTGAAACATTTAGCTAAAATCACTTCTCAGCATCAAACATGGAAAATATATAAACTTTATCGGTGCAACTTCAACAAAGAACAGATACTTTATTCAAAAAAGCTGACACGGACCAGGTTTAAACCCCTATTTTCCCGATACGAGTAAAAAAACCCTCTTTGCTGTCTGACCTTGACGACACAGCGGTCCACCATTGAGTCCAGCCACTCGATGTACGCCTCGATTGGAGACTGCTCCTCCAATAGACGGTCAAACTCCTGATACACTGTGACAGGAGGGACAACGTCAGGTTACATGGTATTTTACATCACCTGAAAACTGAAAAGTTTGGCATCTTTATGCAACGACTTCCACGTATCTGTGAACTCCGACCTCTTCAGGACTGATTCACAGGAGTGAGGCTGGAGTGAATTGGAGATGCTCGGCAGGGTGTTTCAGAGGAGAGCAAACGTGTTTAACCTTTTGGTCTCCATCATTAATGCTTTGACTCTGCTGGTCGTGGGAATGATTGTCTCTCTGTGTGTCATTTGTGTGGCAGTAAAGTGTAATTCTCTGTCTGGCTGGCTGTGTTAGAGTGGACTCAGTTTAAAAGCATGGACTTACAGTGGATAATAAGCTGCCTGTGCTCCTCTTGTGAGTCCTCCATGGTGTAAAGTGTCTGCTTGGTGATGCTGTTCAAGTCCACATTCCTCCAGTCCTCCAGCATTTGAAAGGTGATGTCAGCACTGTTTATCACAGTCCGAGACGCCTGGGGACAGATAAATCCACAATATTACCAACACGAGCATTCCCATATCCCTTATCAGCTGTGTTTGTTCATATGGATTTTATTAAAAAAACATTCAGACCACGATACGCACCTGGCATAGATGGTTTAATGATGTTTGCCGCTTTAGAATCTGAGAAAATCTCCTGGATACTGGAAACAAAAAAAAAAAGAGAAAAAATATGGTTAGTCCTGTGTGTGTCAGCATGTTAACTTTCTCTTTAAAAATGACATTCTTAAGAAGTACACCATTATGATGAGATCTGGATTTTATACCTACATTCAAATTTGATATTCCTCAGGTTTTCAGGAAGGTCGTGAAGTGCTATTTTTAGCCACTCATCAAGCTGTTTGGCAAATTTTCGAATAACCTGAGTCAAACTGTGTGGAGAGAAAACAGAAACACAAATAATACCTTAGACACCATTCATAATTACCATTCATATTCTCTTACACAGTCTATCAATATTTTGCTCTATAAAATGTTGCAAATAGTAAAAAATTAAATAAAAACTAGCCAAGTTCCTAGAACTTAAGGTGAAGTCTTAAAAATAACTTATTTAGTTACAAAGTTAGTAACAAAACATGAAGATATTCAACAGAGCAACATCAAACTGATGAGGAAGAATGACATGCGGTGAAAAGCGAAAGACCAGTAAGTAGACATTGAGTCAAAATGCTGTTTCCAAGCACAAATATGTACTTTCACACTCACAAAGATATTCAGTTTACTTTCACATGAGACAGAGAAAAGCAGCAAGTACTCTTTTGGGAAGCTGGAGCCAAAAAAATTATTTGACGATAAGTCGATTTTGTCAAAGGACAAACTGAGAAATTGACTTATCATTTCAGCCTCACATTTACATTACTCAGATCCAGACCACAGCAATCCCTTTAACTCAATATTTAATTTATTAGGAATGGTCTGCATGCAGTGATGATACTGCACGAATAATTTGTTTTAAACAATAAAACAATGCTGCTTATATAGCAGTAGATATTGTAAAAAGTATAGTATAGTAAGAAGCCCATACACATTAAAAGTAAAGGGTATTATTAATAAGAAAAAGCTTGTAAGGCAGCCTAATGTTTGGTAAACAGCTTTATTCACTCAACTAAATGATAATCATGACATCACTGTTAATGCAGCAGCTTGAATTCACACTGCACAATAAACATCTGTTGTTAAGTCAGAGCAGTAAAAAAAACATACCATCCAGTTTTAATAACAACAGATAAGAAAATGTTACAGAACAGGTTCTCACCTATCAGGCAGTGCTTGCAGGACGGTGGGCATCAGCACCCCAGAGATGGCCTTGTAGAGGATGGAGTCGCAAACACCGACTATGTTCACCACGGTGGTGGAGCCGAGGACAGGGAGCATGTGGGGCGGCATGCCCTGCCAGAAGTGCAGCAAGAAGCTTTGGACCTGAAAGTACCACACACATCATGATATATTTAATATTACGGGAAATAAAAGTTCTTCACAGCTGTAGGAATTTGTTACATTTAGTTAAAAACGGATAAAATGGTTTAAAACAGAAGAAATTTGCCTCGTCAAAGTTGGCTCGAATAACAGTGTCCAGTATCCTCTGACAATGCGTTCTGTACATCATGATGAAGGTTGACACCTGTTGGGAACAACATAGGATTAATCTAATTGCTTCACAAACTTAACAGTTTTTTCTCTTTTGGGGAAAGTTAAAAAAAGTGGTACAAAAACAAGAGAATAAATCTTGTACAAAGCATGTGAAGCAATAAATACATGTTACAGGTCTAGGCTGGAGCGGAGTAATATAAAACGAGCTTTAGAGATCAGCAAAACACAAACCATTTAAAATCATGGCCCCTCTTTAAAAGCCGGACAGCTAGTGCCTGTCCTTTGTCCATTGCTAGATCTTATTATCTCCCCCAAAAGATTAAGAGTTAGTGAGGAGCCAGCATATAAATCCTCAAGGTCCTTCCCTAAATGCAAACCCAGTGAAGGTCCCGAGGCAGATAAAAGGCTGGAGCCAGAGGGGGCGCAGGGATGGTGAGATGGCAGGGAGAGTTGGGGGGGGTGGGGGGGGGGCTGCTGTAAGGATGGACTTTTAACACTCCTGTTTACCCTCTCTTCTGGCAGGCTGGCGGGCAAATTTAGGTCTTTGACATTTGGAAACTCTGGCAGGAGCGTCCCCAGTTTGGAGCGCGGTGAATACGCCACTGTCTGCTTCGTGACCTCTTTCTTCCCCGTCTCGTTCACCCACGCCGCTCCCTTTTTGGAGTACATCACATCATAATACTGAGAGGTCTCCTTCACCGCTATGCCGTAGTAGTGGTACCTGAGGAGAGGGCACGGGTGAATAACATCTTTTAAGTACAAACACTATAGCTATAGAAAACTGTGAAAGAAAAACTTCATATACTTCATAGAATTCAAACGCATTTTATAACATTTTAAATAAATAAATATATATATAAAAAATACATGTGTTAGAATGTGTTATACATTTGTTTAAAAAGTTAGTTTCATCAGATTAGATGTTTTTGATTTTGTATTTTTTTTTATATATTATTCGGAAAAACTAAATAATCTACTCCATATACACATGTAGTCTACAATTTCAGATTTTTACTAATATTAAATGTGATGAATGCTTTGCATTAGGTTAAAAATGTAAAAGATTTTCTTCTGTAAAATATGTGAAGAAATGTATTATTTTGACTTTTTTCATTAATAAAAACTCACAATGGAATTCAGTTATTTGAACTTTAAGTGTTGTTGTCATGTGTTGTGCTTCAATCTCAGGCTTAACAGCTTGTTTGTGTTGTATGCTGTTAATAGTTTGTTTCATTTTGTATTCTTGTTTCTTCAAGTCCATGCTCCATGTTTTATTGAGTTTGTTTTTAGATTTTAGAGAGGGTTTATGAATAAGTGTGTAATATGTGGGTAGTTTATGACATAACACCAACTTACTTAGACTGCCCTCTAGTCCCCAGTCTTCTGGTAGTCAATGCTGGAAACTGTTGCCTTATGATCTGTTTGGTGCAGAACAGAACAAGTTATTCAGTGTGCTGTAACTAAAGTGTGGGAGGTGGAACTTTGTTTGGCGCTATGACAAATTCATCTCAGACTTTCACAGTAATTCATGAAAGTAAAGTTAAAAAGAAAAGGAGGTGGAAACAGGTGACATAAAGAACCGAATATGAAAAAATATCGTATGTGTATATTTCAGAAAAAGGTAGGGAAAAGTGCTTAATAAAGTTTGTCAGGAGAACAACATGAACGTCTCAAAGCTGTATCCACGGGGAGGTCTGTGAGGACAAAAAAAAGCTTTGAGAGCCATCCATTTATGACATCCAGGGGTATTACTTTTTTTCCCCTATATCAACAGTCTCCCCTCATCTGTCCATCCACCCATCCTCTCTCCTTCTCACTCTCTTTCTCTTCTCCACTCCCTCCTTCTTCCTTTCCTCTCTTTTTGTCCAAAGAGATTGGCTCCTTGGTCCAGCTCCTGGTGCAGAAACTTTAGCAAACAGTGTAGCTCTCCATTGTGTGGGATGAAAAAAGAGGCCAAGCTGTGAAGTTTCTGTCAGGCCCCGCTTGATAAATGAGCAGACAGGGAGGCAGTCCGGGCCCTCTCTCGTTTTTTTGTCCTGAATCAATGAAGCCTTCCTAAAGGACACCCCACACTGCTCCAGCCACTGATCTAACATTCCGCAACATCTCACCCTTCCAAATTTCCTTTAATTACACATTAATCCAGGCCCCTTCTCTTTTTCAATATCTTCCGACAGGAGCTGTGGAGGGGCGGGGGTGGGCCGGGTTGGGGGTTGGGGCCGGAGTCCAGGGTACCGGGGATGGCTGGGGGTAGGAAGGCTGAGGAACTTCTTGGGGTTGTGGGAACAGACGAAAGCACATCTCCTTTGGCTCGAGATTATGTGTTCAGTGAGCGACCGCGGAGCTTTGCTCGCTTCACACTGAGCTGCAGTTGATATTACTTCAACAGCGGCCAGAGCTGCTGCACAAAACCAACCCAGGCATGAAATGGTCACACTAATGCTTACGGCTGATTTAGTGCATGAGATTATTGCTTTTGTAAGACATCCGAGTGTTGTTTTGCATCTTCTTCTGTCGAGTCATTTTGCTCTGATTACTTTAAACTTACAGTGCACGTATAAATGTATTAAAACCGTAGAAAGACTACAGATGTAGTCTCAAGACATTTGAAAAATCATTTTGAGTTTAACTGGATTCAGGGGGGAATGATGAGTAGTTCCTTCATCTCCACTGATGTTTGGATCTTACCTTTCCAAAGCTGGCCGCGTTCACAGGCTGTGTGTCGTGCTTTTCACTGAAGTCTAGGTAATGCATGTAGAGGGCACTTCGGGGGATACACACACCTTCTGCTATCTCATAGTTCTCTTCTAGCCTGTGGATGAGAATTAGGAATTATCAGTGGACAAAAAAATTAAATATGTGCAGTAAAATGAGCAGTAATTTACTGTGTAAATGTTTAGGAAACCAGATTACAGTCATGTCAGCTGAATTAATACATGCAGTGAAATAAGACAATTTGATTATATTAAATTATAGGATGTTAAAGTTTCAATCAATCAGCCGGTGTACTGTAACACGTGTCATATTTACTGGACACTAAGGGTTAGGGTTAGTTTAGGTTTTTTAAAATTTTTAAGTTCCTGCATATAAAGGGGTGGTGGTTGGTTTTGGTGCAGTCTTATGAGATTACTTAGTTAGAGTAATGTATGTGCGGGAAAAAAATCCTAGCACTGATTTACAATTTCAAAGTCTCAGTGAATGCTTTGGATTTTATTTTCCTTTTTTTCGTTGTCTTTACTGTAAACCACTTATGGATAATCCATTAGTATGTCGGTGCTGTGATGCTTTAAGTTTGTTTTAAAGTATTTTTGCCAACAAAAAACAAATAAATAAATCACTCAGCACAGTTTTAAAGCTGGAAATACTGACCGTTGCACACATATATAATCACATTGTCAGTGTACAACTTACAAGTAACAACAAAAGGTTAAATAATGCAATAGTAACGGACCCAAATCTGAGCCTTGAGGTACACCAGCATCATTACAGAGATTTACGTTTTCTTATTAACCATGCAAACACAATGTCTCCTGTTTGAGCTATAATTTTACTTGTTTTGTGGCACATTTGGTATTTAGGTAATTCGATTTTTATCATTTCTGGTTTTGAAAGCTTTAAAAAAATTGTGATCAGTAAAGCCAGCCCCTAACACATCGTCTGCTCATGCTATAATGTCTCTTTTAAAATTTAAGCGGCAGATTAAAAAAAACATCCCGCAAAAATAGTGCTAAAAGGTCCGTAGTGATTAATGACTATAACTTAGCAGCCATATTTGAAAATTAGCGTATTCACTGTTTTCCAAATGTTTAGAACTCCTTCACTAATTAATCAAATGTTTTCATAGAGGCAGCAGCGCTGTTAAGTTTTAATAAATGTAATGTCCGTCCTGTAACAATCCTTAGCTCTTGAACATTTCACCGAGGATCATTTGCAGTTTGGATCAGTTCACGTCTCTGAAGGTCAGAACAAAAAACTGAAGTTTGAATGAGCAACAGAGTCTGGACCTTCCCAGAGTTAACAAACTACATATTGAATCCTGCCACCACCTCACCTGCATCATTACTTACTTATATATTTATATTTATAAAATATGTCCAACTAATCTGTTAGTTTACTCAGTTGTTATCAGATTAATTTAGTTTATAATGTTTACTATGCCTTTCTGAGCTTTTGTAACCTTATTTCTCAGTCCTAAATAAATGCCTCTTATATTGAGCTTTATTCTTGTGGGATATAAATGGCCACTGTAAGAGCCTGGTCCTTTTGTTTTATGAGACATAACTGTATTGTTTCAGTGAGCCGCAGGCGATGATCTCTACGACCTGACTTACATTTCCTTTCACTCAGGGAGCTGTGAACTGTCTTCTGAATCATTGTTAATGTTTCCAGTGAATAACAACCATTCAACTGTATTTAGAAATTACTAAATTTTGAAGACTGATTAATTCACTAATTGTTTTTCTGTATTGTTCTGGTTTAAATATATAAACCTCATTTTAGTTACCTTTCTGAAACTCAAATGCAAACTGTGGTCAAACAATCCTGTGACCAAATGCTTTCTTTCTGGTTTAATAATGAAAACACAATCAATCAATCACTCAAAAACTCATCATTATGGTTGCAAACATAAAGGTATTGTTAACTTTTACTGCAACATCGAGCTAAAATATAAGTATAATTTGTAGTGAATTTCACTAGAAAGAAAATGTTATTACAGAGGCCAATTATAGTATCAATTATGTATATAAGGCTTCTCTTTAAAAAGGTACATTGACCCAACTCATGTTCCTCACACTGGGTTTAAGCCCCCCACAGTGCAGCTTAAATCAGTATAAATATTCATTATATCCATGTGCTTTATGAATGCTATTAAGTAAATGGTGTCAACGGTCATGGGGCTGTGCAACAGGCGGGCACATATAAACTGGAGACATGTGTGTGGTTTGTGTTTTACACGTGCGGAGGACATGAGAGATCTGTTGCATGTCGAAGCTGCTCCTCTTTTTAAGACTGTATGTGTTAGATGTCTCTATTATCGAACAGCAGTGCGCTGTTCAAATCAAACTTCCCAGTGAGGACAAACAAAACATAACATCTATCAAACATCTTATCTGATCAGATTATCTTGATCAGATGCAAGACTAAGGTATGAAAAAAAAAAAAAAAAAAACACAAATGAGATTTTTCTAAATTCTCATTCGTGTTGCTACTTAAAATACAAAAATGTATTCAACGTGTGCAAACAAAGAGAAAAAAACATTTCAAAAGCTTCATCACTTACATCTGTGTTTGTGGCTGAATGGCACATAATCTAAATCTTACCTTTACCGACTTAATAAGATTTATTTAAATTTACGCAAATTTGATATCAAACATGACTGAAAATGATAAAGGAAAATTATTGACTTAATATTCAGCATTAATGTTTTATGTTCCACGTGGAGAGTGGAAGCTTAAATAATATTTTTTAGAAGATTGGCTAAACCTTTTTTTTTTTAAATTAATTTACAATATTTACATCTGATTACTGCTGTTTGACATAATATTGTGCAAGTTGTTTTGTTTTGTTGCTGAAGGAAAACATATACACTTTTATCTCTAATAACTTACCATTCCAGAGTAGCCGGTGTCGAATGTGGTTTGGAGGCTCTGTTGTTTTCTTTTTCTTCATCTGTAACACACAACACATTTTGGATTTTAGGGCAAAACTAAGTGAGTCGAGGTAAAATAAAACATCACAAATGTGACACCAGTGAAAGTTTGTAAAACCGACACAACAATAAAAACTATCTATTGTACTAAACATCCACTATAAGAAGTAATAAATGAGGTTAAATAACAGTGAAGTCAGTAGTTCCAGTGTAACAGTGTTTGTCCTGCTTACGTTCATCGTTGGACATGTTCCCCAGAGACGTGTGACTGGAGTATCGCTTGCTCTCACTCTCGTTGAGGCATCTTTCAATCCAACTCTCTAAAAAAGACATGATGGACGACAGATCAGAGCTGGACAAACTGTAATACGACGCCTCGTAGTACAACTCAGAAAAACTATTTTTACGTTTGTATGAATCTGGTCAAAAAAAATTGTTTTTTAAAGATGTACCAGAAGGCCTTTTAATTGTCATTTGGCTAAAACATCAGCAGTATTTATATATTTATTTGTATTAGTTTTCATTGAAACTGAAACTGTTAATTAAAAAAAAAAAAAAAAAACTCCCTTCCTGAAGTGAACTCATTTTGTCCTGAAGTAGAATAGAGGCAAAGTGTATTTACATAAACAGTTCAAATCACTGCCTATACAGGACACTTTAAATGTCACTAATGTGACAGGGCGAGCTAACAACAATCGATTGTATGGGCAGCGGTGCAGCCATGGCTCTATTTGAGATGTTTTCACCAGGACGGCAGGAATCCAGCATTGTTCCCAGGAGACTACGAGCGTACACACTCGCTTAAAAGAGCCTGTGCACATTACTGAGGCAGTCTGGTGGAATAGAGGCCATTGTCCTGTTTTAATTTCTACTTAGAAATAGCTCAACTGGTGTGCTTTCTGTGACCGAGCAGCAGCAAAAAAACCAAAGCTTTCATGTAGAAACAGCCTGATACGTAGAGTGGAAACCATTTTAAATTATTTTATTTGTTTCAAGAAAGTTATTCAGTATTGGATCAATGTAATTAAGAAGGGCATTGCATATAATTAATATTATTCTTGGTAATTTAAATGCAACATTTCCTGAGTTTCATTTTTGTTTTATAATAATAAGCTTCACTACAGCGTCTTCTTTACCAGCCACTGAATGTCCTAAACAGAGCAATGGAATAAAAAATATAATATTTGAATAAAAACTTTATGTAACCTAAAGTGACAGTCAAGATTGCTCAGCACATACAGTACTTAACCAGTTACTTTTAGAAGAATAAAAACTCTCCACATAATATTTCTTTAAATTGTGTTAATCTTTTTTTCCTGCGTGTGAACTGACAACCATCACCATAGCAGCTGTTGCTAGGACAGACTCCTGGCAGGACGACCTGGTGGAGCAGCCCATGGCGGATTCAGAGGAGGTCACAGATATTCAAAAGTTTTCGGAGTTTACACTCGATGAGGAATCTACAGCTCGATGTTCTGCACGTGCTGATAGAAAAGGTCAGACTGCATCATCGCAGCACAGGAGCAGAAACTGAAAACTCACGACATGGAACGAGTTTCTTTTTTCTACGCTAGAGAAATATTACCATTAGAAGTTTACTCTTTAATGATCTTAATGACTGTGTTTCTGATTATCATCACCTTCAACATTACTAACTGATTACCAGTACTCTCCATGCCAATCATAATGATTTAGTTGCACAATAAAAAAAAAAAAAAAAAGCCTGCGCATTTGCAATTTAACTCTGAATAAAACACTACCAGTGTCACTGACGGCGTTCTGACATGTCTCATCATTTACAGACAGTATTTTTGCTCATGTCTACCTAAACCCCTCGCCCCCCCAAGAAAAAAAACCTCGGAAATGAAAAAGTGAGTCCAGTGAAGTGAAGTTAATTCTCCACAGAGGCTCAGATCTCAAGCTTCATTTGCCACAGGAACAGATAAGTTGGGGATCTAAATAAATGGATTAAATTTGATCAGCATGTGAAACGGATGTTCACTCATTTAGGGATAAACTACTCAGCACTGCACCAGCATACTACAAATGTGTAAACGATTTTAAAATTCTTTAGCTAAAGATTTAACTCAATTAATCACCTTTAATAATATTTTTTCTTTTAGATACATTGAAACTGTGGCATCATGTGTTTTATTTCAATCGTTTAATCAGATTGGAAATTAATTATTAATGTTTCTGAAAACAAAATAATGTAGTCGCTTTTACCAGATAGGAGCCAAATATATTTTACTGATAAATTCTCAGCAAAGTTCAGTTTTGAAGTTGAATAAACGCTTCAGTTTTCCAATCTCGGACAAAATAAAAAACAACAGAAAAATAAGCCAAAAAGAGCAGGTGCATCATACTTTAAAGTCCACCATGATGTGCACTTGCTGTTTTTATTCCTCCACTACTAATGATAACAGAGATTTTTAAAACTGGTTTAACTGAAAACAGCAATACTGGACCGAACCAATTCTGAAAGATTTAAGGTCTACTTCACTGCTTTCTGTGACTTTTCTATAATCAGCGGACAAGTGACACACAAATAAAATAACTGCACCTCTCGTGACCAAAAACACTGATTCATAAATGACTTAGCAAATAGAAGTAAAATAAATAAGTGATAAAACAGTAAACAAAAAAAAAATCAACAGCCGAGCATCCAGACAGATCCTCTGAATTACTGCAGAGAAAGTTTGAGGCTTCCAGAAGAGCAGCAGCAGAAACTCACACGTTTCTGAACAGAAGCTGGTTTTCTCAACACATCCAGACAAAGCAAAGCGAGCAGAGATTAGCAGGACTGACCTGTGGAATCCATATCAGGCTCCTCCAGCAGCCCGCAATGCATCCTCTTCCCATCAACGACACTGGCTCCTCCAAGAAAATGGCTTAGTGCACGTTTCCCCCTCCTCAGCGGCTCTCCCCTTGTCTCGCTCTGTGTTTCCGTGACCACTGCCCGTCACAGAAGATGTTGAGGATCTGAGGTTCGCCCAGAGAGGGGTGGTGTTGGTGGAGGAAAAGGGGGGAGGTGGGAATAAGGGAGGAAAGGGGGGTAGAGACTCCAGAAATCCAGCGGGGGGAAAGCCAGACCCGTCAAAATGTTTGCTGATGTTTCATGGGAAAGGGGCTGATTTTATAGGAGCCCTGATGGGGACATGTCATTGATAGGCTTGGAAGGCTGATGAATGGCCCCAAGTCAGATGGGGATGTGGCAAGGCTCACTGGAAGTCTTTTGTGGGGCTGTTTTGAATAAGAAAAGCTCCCTCCCAACGAAAAAAAAAAAGAGGCTTAGATCTACGCAGTCCTAACACTGTGGCCTCCCCGTCTTCCATTATGGCATTTAATACGTTTTTATACACCCCAGAGCTCCATATAAACATACATCCCTACACAACCGCCGCTCCTGCCTTTCCTTCTCATTTTAACATCCATTTCACATCCCACGGACACTTGTTGCCACATTTGGTCACTTTCTCACCCCGTTCCACCATTAATCCATCGCTGCGATAACTTTTTCACAGATTTGACATATCGAGTGCTCACTCACACATTCAGACATGCTAAAAACTGCACCAATGTGGATTTTTTTTTGTGGACTTCTCACTGTTTTTCACTCACTCTTTCCCTGTGGCAACCTTATTTTTGGTGTGCCTCTGAGAAGAGGGAACGGTCACAAAGGGGGGGAAGTAAAAGTGCAAAGCCCGAGGCTGGGAGGGCTCTGATGGAGTGCCTGAGAGCTGGAGAAGCGAAAGCTGTGATTAGAATATGAATGGAACCACAGGAGAGGGGGAGAGGAGTGGGGAAAGAAGAGGGGAGAGGAGAAAGGCGGATTATGGCTGAATTACTCACCACACCATGGATAGCAAAGGAAGACTTTCTCTACCAGTGCGCAGGCGTGGGCGCCGCCGCTTGCTACTCACCGACACGCACACCGTGCAGCCACCTGGGAGCACGTGTGGGACAGGGTGGCAGCAACATCACATGGGACACTGTGCACAGGGTCATACTTTGCTAGAACAGCTCTGTGCATCCATTCAAACTCATGTGGGAAGAAAGAAGCTGCTGGAATGAGTGACAGGTCAAAAGGACTTTGGAAAAAAAATAAAAAAATACAAACCAAAAAATACCCAGCATCATCATAACATTTTAATCATTTTTGACTTGTCTGCAAATTACCTTAGTGTAACAAAAGATTAAACAAAAAAACATAATTTAACAACCCACTAATGAGAACACTATTCAAAGGCCTAAATGGTGGCTAGTGCAAAGCCGTGACCTCAAAAGAGGATCTAATTAATTTCAGTCAAATAAGGAGAAGGTGGAGTCTGTATCTCCCTCAGTGGACAACGTCCTTTTTTTCATCCTGTTATCTGCTTATTAGAGCCTCATAAAATAGGACAGGTGCAGCCACCAAAAGAGCCTCTTCCACTCTGCCTACACAAACGGATGTGTACTGCTTTTGTTCAGTGAAAAGGCCCCAATTGAGTTGTGTGTATGTGTGTGTGAGTGTGTGTGTGTGTGTGTGTGTGTGTGTGTGTGTGTGTGTGAGTGGGGAGTACGGTTAAACTACATACATGTTGGTGGTATTAAGGCTTTGGTTTAAAAGAGGAAACCGTATGACTCAAAGCAACTTTCTCTTCCTATTGGCACGAATGAAGGTGTCGCTCTGCATATTTCTATACATCCTCACTGAGCATCCAGCTGCCAGCTCATCACATGAAGTCTACATGAGCGGTCCTCCAGCATCTACTGCAAAACTTAAATCATCTCAGGTCGTAAATAAAAAAACAAAAAAAACACTAAACTCTTTGTCATGGTTTTATGAGCAACCAATTAGTTTCTAATGGACTTCATCAGGCTGCAAATATGTGGAAATATTTTACCTGAATCTCACGTTTAATATGAGCTGACCGATAATTCAGAATTATTTATATGATGGTTATATTATGTTATCTCAAGTTGTAAAAAACACAGAGCTACAATAATCAGTTGATTAATCCATTAGACAGAATTAATTTGCAACAATTTTGACAGTTGTTTGAGTAGATTCAACATTCATCTGGTCTATTCATATTTGATTTGTTGACAATAAATTTAAATGATTTGTATTTTTACACCGTTGTTGATATTGTCTCTCTGGTTGGGATGTTGGTGCCCTGATCTCCTACACAACACTCACCATGTAGTATAAAATACGCCTAATAACAGTAGCTGTCAGATTCAGAATATTATTTTCATGACGTCCATATTTGCTTTTTGTTTTTTTTTCTGGGGTAGAATTTTTTTACAAATAACTTGTGAATTAAATGTGGGTG
The DNA here is from genome assembly GCA_943590825.1 of Bovichtus diacanthus. NCBI lineage: Eukaryota > Metazoa > Chordata > Actinopteri > Perciformes > Bovichtidae > Bovichtus > Bovichtus diacanthus. The sequence goes on from CALSBV010012175.1 coordinate 13,072,511, forward strand.
GGTTGGAAGCAGGGATGTCACCTGGACGCCCCAACAGAAAAAAAAACTTTTGGGAAAAACAAGAAACTACTATAATATGAACCATGAAGACCTCTGAGGGACGGGTCAGCTTTCTGTCCCCAGAGTCAGAACTAAACATGGAGAAGCAGCGTTCACTTTTTATGCTCCATATATCTGGAACAAACTCCCAGAAAACTGCAGGTCCGCTGCAACTCTCACTTCTTTTAAATCAAGGCTGAAGACTTTTCTTTTTGCAGCTGCCTTTTATTAAATCAAATAATTCTTCATATTTTACACAGCACTGTAACTTTTATTCTTGTATTTTATACCTGTCTTATTTTTCTGTTCTCTTGCCTCTTTAATGATTGTTTTTAAATGTATTTAAATGTCATCTTATAATGTGTTTCTTTTGCACTTGTCTTAATGCTTTTAATGTTTTTGTAAAGCACTTTGAATTGCCTTGATGTTGAAATGTGCTATATAATTAAAACTTACTGTGCTGGATTATCTATAGCCTCCGCTCAAGGAAGTTTCAGGTCTCGGATTTGAAAACCAGTGGGTGACTTAAGGGTAGAAAAACACATTTAACCATCTAAATTACATGTTTTTTCTTTGAAAACCTTAAAAAGAATAACGGCCGTGATTAGTCGCACTAAAACACAAAAAAGCAATGGATTTGTCTTTTAATAAACACAAATGGGTGCTACTGCTTTTCCCCCCTTGTGATATTATTCATACTTGATCAAAAATTGTGTTTTTATTTGAGAGCATTTTTAAATTTATACACAAGTACCTATTTTAATCTTTGTAATTAATCGAAAATGCTAAGTTAAAAGTAACCAAATAGCACCATGCACAGCAGCTGATTGAAATATTTATTTTGTGTTTATTATGAACATATACAAAAACATAATGTTGGGAAAGTATCAACAGAAAATAGAAACTTCACATTGTTTTGGATTGTGAACGCCAAAAAAATGTCAATCTTGTTTTGTTTAAAGCTTTAGCCTGTTTCTACCTGCTCATTCACAGCTTTAATATCTTTTACAAATCAGTCTGTTTCAGACTGTAAATTATATCTTCAACTCTAAACCGTTCACTCACATAAACTGTGTCACTCGTTGTAGCGCGCCAGTTTGAGTCGGGGGATGATGTTCATGGACTGCAGCTCCTGGAACAGCAGCTTGCAGGCGTACGGGATACGCAGGGAGGAAACGTGGCAGGAAGACTTACAGTAGTGACACCTGGAAGATAAAATGCAATGCTTTGTAGAGTTTATAGATTCAGTCTGTCAGACATTATCAGACATTTTTGATATTTACAAACAACTGTTACTGAAGAAGTCCAGTGTTCTGGCTCCATCCTCCAGGCTCCACAACAGTTTCTGGTCTGCATTAATCATAATACCTAAATGTGCTAAAACATCATTCGTATATGCTATGTAAGCCTTAGTTAGTTTTTTAACAAAACTTTGATTTGTCGTAATGTTGAAACGGTAAATTCTCAGTTTATTTTCCAGCTTCATCCTGCGGTGAACACATGACCAGAGTTTCAAAAAAAGTGCAGACTCAGTAACCAATGAGAACCCAGTTATAGTGTGGTGGTGTAGAAATGATAAAGATACAGATGCTACATTTTTAACAAAGTTCATGTGAATTACCAATCTCGTTCATCGTTTTCCTGAAAAAGACGATTTTGCAGTAACTTCCTGTTCTTTCAGTGGACAACATTGTACACTGGGTCATGTGAGTGAACGACAAAAGCTGACGTCCGTTCTTCCAGATGTGTCATACAATACCCCTTTAAATCTTGCATGAGCATCTACAATAACTTACTAAAAAGGTTTGCGGATCTGCAGTTGTTGACAGAAGGGTTAAACTTACCACCCAGAGTATCCCAACAGGCCGCACTGCCCGCACACGTCCACCTCAAAGGCGTCACTGGAGATCATGAGGCGCTCCAGCAGCAACATGCTCGCTCCGTAGCCGATCAGACAGTCACGTTCCATCTCGCCCAGACGCAGACCTCCGTCTCTGGAGCGGCCCTCCGTAGGCTGCCTGATAACGGGACAGACGCATAATAATAATATCTAATAATAAGTAATAGTAATAGTGATGTTAATATTTGAGAGCTACACTGTTTATTTCTGTATAATTACAATAAGATGGATGATTTACCTGGTGAGGACAGCTCTGGGGCCTCGGGCTCTGGCGTGCATTTTGTCGAGCACCATGTGCTTCAGTTTCTGATAATACACCGGTCCAAAGTAGATATAAGCCTCTAGAGGTTCCCTGAGGAAAATACATAGATATCAAGCTAATGCATCGGTAAAGATAGAGTAAAACACTACAATGCAGAATCTTTATTAGCATACAATTAAATCACATAAAAATATGTCACTTATCAAGTAAAACTAGAGTTTTCAAGTTTTGCATTAAAAATCAGTATTTCTCTGGCGCTGTTCAGCTGCCGCTAACGTCTGCTTAGCTTGGTTCTCTGATAACTTCAAAATCCTTTATTAACGATAAATTACGTTAAAATATATTAGTTAAAAACAACCAAGATCTCAAAACTGTATCATAAAAATTTGGCTTAAAACGGGGTAAAAAGTCAATTTATGACAACTTCTGGCACCCACAACACTGAAGCGTGTGCAAAGGGGATACGTCGCCATTACAGGCGACCAGAGGAGTTGCCTTGATTAAAACTACGGATTTCTCTAGTTTTGAAAATTGTTGAAAACATTTAGTAATTTGTTAGACCACAAGTCAACAAAATATATATCATAGGTCTAGTCATTTGTAGACATTTTAATGGGGAAATGTTACACATTATACTCTTAAGAATCAGAGTCTCACCAACAAGGAAGAGTTACCAAAACATTCCTTGTTCACAACCGCTTGACCATGAAATCATGACATCGCTCTGAGAAAAGGGTTCAATGTGTCGGATATGATGATTGTCCATTACAAGCGTGTTTTATGTCTTCATAAACTCAGTGTAAAGAAAGCAATAAACATTGAAAGCAGCCATTAATATGACATGTGTATGAGTTGTGTTTAATGGGATGAAACATGAGCTCTTTATTACCCAGTGATTCCTGAGGTGACGAAGTCTTTGCCCTGGTAGTTGTAGCCATAACGGATGAGATCCTCGCACACATCCTTCACCTTGCTGCCTCCGAAGGCCGTACCGTAGTGAAACCGTCCGTCCAGGACTCCCGCCTTCCCAGCCAGCAGTTCAATCAACTTTCCCACCTGATAGAATCACAAGTCCATAAATGTAACAATGGCTCTGTTCATGACATAAATCTTTTGTGATTTACACTCTTTCCTGGCACCAAATGTTGATATTGTGGGCGAGATTAGATTACACATGTACCCCTTGGGGTGGGACCGGCAGTCTAAGGATGACTGATTTCAACAATTCCACTGAGGTCGCACCCAGAGGACCCCTGACCCCGACACATAAAAGGAAACACCTACTCTCATTTCACTCTCAGGCCACAGAAACATCCTCCCGAGCCAAACATTTCTGAGACTCTTCCATGACAACCACAGCGAGCAAACACACTGGCACTGACAACTTCAGCAGTAAAGATCATTCAAGTTTTTACAGTGTAATGGACAAAAAGCAGGCAGAAACAGGGCCAAGTCATTCACATTCAGCACCATCCTGCAGTTCAGATGTACTGTGCGTGCTTGATAAAACTTCCACACACTGCTACAAGCGCCGGCTTCGCTGGCAGCCATCTCCACAGCAACAAATATCTGTTTGTGAACAGTTAGATTGCTGCTTAGCGGCGTCAATGGACGGGTGCTCTGGAAGCCAATGATAACCCAGAGAGGAGAGGAGCGGGGATAATGAAGGTTTTGTCTCAGAAGAGCCGACACAAACTTATGAAGAGCGAAGGTCAACACCGAGATGGAGGAGAGTGAACCTAAGTGTCAAAAGACCACATTTTCACCAAAATAAAAGTTGATTTGATTTATCTGACAAATATTACACAGAATATCAGAGCTGAAATTAGAATTCAATTGATTGACAGAAAATTAATTCTCAACTATTTTTGATAGTCTCTTTCTAAACCGAAATGCAGAACATTTTACAGGTTCCAGCGGCTCAAATTGGATATTTTGTTGATTTTCTTCGTCACAAATGAGGATTTTGGACTATAAAGGCAGAAATATAAGTCATTTGAAGACATCACCTTGGGCTGTGAGAAAGTATAACCGGCCTTTTCATTATTTTTTGACATAATGGACAAATTCAGTGATTGTAAATTTCAGCCCAACAGAATATGTTCTTCCAGAGCTCGTACCGTCATTCTGGAGGGATATCCGTGAGGGTTCATGATAATATCTGGACAGATGCCCGTGTCACAGAACGGCATGTCCTCCTGTGGAACGATGAGGCCACAAACACCTGATACACACAAAAAAAACAAACATGTTGAAGTCAATGCAGAAATCTCTACACAGCAGTATGACCACACTTTCACATACATCGGAGATGAAGCACAACAAGCACTTTTAAGTGATCCACCATCAATTAATGTTGCAAGAATTTGACCATTAAGAAATCATTTGATCGACATAAAATTCTACGAAAAATAATCAAAAATATTTTATTGATTGTTTAGGTTTCATTAAGCAAAATTGCTTGAGAAACTTTTTTGCTGGTTTCAGCTTCTGACATTTGCGGGTTAGATCCTAATCCCCATTTATCATCTTATCATCAGTGTTAATCTAATAACTTTGGACTGTTGGTTGGACACAACAAGCAGTTTGAAGACGTCACTTTAATCTCTCAGAATGTATGATGAGCTGCATTTTGTATTACTTTTTACAGGCTACATGATTTACCTAAAAAGATAATCAATATTAAAGTAAGGAAAATAATTGTTTGTTGAAACCCTGTCTTCAATTTAACCGAAAAGTTAAACAAACTTTGGCTGCTAACTGACTGACCACAGAGCTCTGACAAGGAAATGTTTAAACTTCTAGTAAAACTTTTTGTTGTTGAATGCTGCAGGGAGGCTTGGTGTGGACCTCTGGTGGAGCATGACATTTCCATACTCATGTGGACAGACAGGGTCCTCTTTTGATTCACATGATGTGGGGGACAAGCGCCCTGGTAGCCAGGAGTTTAAGTGTGAGGGCAAATGTTTGCTGAGGGGCCGAAGCACTCTTCCCTGGCCAGGGTAAACAGATTGTAGGCCCATTTGCAAATGAAAAAAAGAGAAAGAGGAGAGGAGAGAAGAGCGGAAGTGGGAAAGGTGCTTAGCTTGACAGGGAGACCGGGATTACACATCCATGACTTTCAGTTTAACTCAGAGGAAGTGGAGGGGATCAACTGGAGAGGAGAAATTGAATCCTTGCACGTGGGAAAAATTCACTATTAGCCGACCAGTCAGCGACACAGTACACAGCAGACTGTTGATGCCATACAGGATGTAGTAACAGGATGTTGACTGGGAACAAGTACAGCGATTTGCTGGAAAGTTATCCAAGAGCAGGAAGAAGGTGAAAAGAAAAGAGAAAAAGGAGAGTACGGCAGAGCCAGAAGAAAAGGGAAAAGGGGAAAAGAAAATGAAAGAAAAGGCAGTAAAAAGAAAAGTTTGAATATCAGGCTAAAAGTAGGATAAAAGAGGAAAAAGAGGAGGAGGAAAGAAAGTGGAAAACGAAGGAGAAGGTGATTAGAAAGATTCAGAGAGAGAGAGAGACACTAGTTCCCATAGCAGACATCCTCGGTGTTGTTTGTTTTGCGTGAAAGTGAATGATAAAAGAGGCATGAAATCAGCAGAGAAAGGCAAGACAACAGCAAGGGTCCAGAGCCCTCCATCACAGCTCATACAGCCCCACGCTGGCAGCTCGCACAATGGGCCCCTACTACTGACAACCCCTCCACCTCCTCCACAGCTGTGTGTGTGTGTGTGTGTGTGTGTGTGTGTGTGTGTGTGTGTGTGTGTGTGTGTGTGTGTGAATAATTTATTTATTTTGCTCTGCTGACCAGGACTTATGAGACTAGTCATGAGTAGCTGGGAGATCTATAGCTGCAGCCTAATTCACTTCTAATAAAATAATAAAACCAATCTTAATTAAAAGGATTCAGTTGGAAATATTTGTAAAAACAAGAAAATGTGGTTAGTTCTACATACAAAAACAAATTTCACTGAAGCAAAAACAAAATTGTTTCGCAAGACTTTCTTAAATTCTAAAAGTAGCTGTGAACACCGCAAAGAGCTGCGATTAATAAACTAGCCGTACATCACATCAGTTGCACATCTGGGACTTTCCATCCAGATCTGCAGCTAACCCCCCGGCGACCCCTCTCTCTTCGTCACTATCTGAGACAGAAGACATTGTCCCATCCTGAGCTGACCGCCCAGTGGCCACCGCGGTAATGAGGAGAGTAAATTATGCATGGCGCCAGTTAGCTTTTTGATTAAAACATCATACAAGCCCTCTATAGGGGAGGTGCTGCAAAACAATGGAGGTTGTAAACATTTTTCCTCCAGCAGCAGCAGAATACTGCTGGGGTGTAATAAATTTGCATAGTCTGGCACAGGACAAAGAGCCAATTAATTGAAAAGAGCTCTTGAAAGATGAGGACAGGGGGGCAGTGACAGAGCAACAGCTACTGGGACTTGACTCAACAAATGCTCCGGCACAGAGACGACCAAAGTTTTTTTTTCCAGTCATTTACAATCTTCCATGACAGGTTCAAATTTGAGGCTCTAAGTGGGGAATATCAAAGCAGTGCACATTTAGGTTTGAGCTCGAATGTTGCCCTTATTCACAGAGAATACAGTGCTGAGGGCGGCACCTTTCTGTCCGTGCCGACTGCTGAATTTGTCTCCTATCTCGGGTCTCCTGGTCTGCCTCAGGAGGATCTTGATGAGGAAAGCGTCTTCAGCGTTGGATGAGATCATGACCTTCTCGATGTACGAGTCTGTTGAGCCCTTATAGCTGCAGAAAGAAAATAGTAGAATGACCAAAGTGATTTTCTTTACAGCAGGATTTGCAGGAAATCAAAATCTAGAGTTGTGATTTTTTTTTTTTTTTAACTACAGAAGGTGGGTGTGGTGTTGGTGTTGGTGCACTCACCTGATGGGCACGTCTCTGTACTGGGGCTGGCCTGGCTGGGTACTGCCCTCCAGTGGTGTCTGGGTGACAGTTGGCATGGACTTGTTCACCAACACCTGCTTGTTCTCCACTTTCTCACCTGTGCCACACACAGGATACGTCAGAGTTTATCCCAGGGTTACGATGGCCTGCCCAGGCTATTACATGCTCTTATATACAGTATGTGACTCTAGGTGTCCACAGGCTCCGTCATTTCCACACTTCCAATTTTTTGTTTATGCAGGCAGCCGTGCAATGCATTCTGGTAGTAAGCTTTTAAACTAATCTTTGTCAATCTGAAGAGAGATTCAGCAACTGCATGGTTTATTTCTCGCGTCAAATGTTTTAGTAGTCATGGAAGATAAATTGAGGACTGCTGTGTCAGGAAAAAAAAGAAGTTTCAGTTTCAGGAAAATGACAGCACCTGTCAATCATCTATGCCCATCAAGCGTCCAGTGCTGGGAAGTAGCGCGACCCCTCTCGTCCAAAAACATCCCTGTGGACACGTACCATTAACCCACACCCCTTTTCAGACGAAATTATTTTACTTTTGAAACCAAAACAGTCACAGTCTAAAATCTGGATCAAGTTCTGAATGACAAGCAGAACAGACGGCCTCTCCCTTCAACTCAACATAAATAAAATTTTAAAAAATGTGTGCGGCTGTGCATTGCCTGTAAATGCAATATTTATAATTATTTGAAGCCGCTTTATTAATCTAAATCCCCTTTATTTACTTTCAAACAATTAAATGTAGGCAAGCACATGGAGTGTGTTAATTAACTCATTGCACATGATAGTGTCCTTCATTGGGTCGTGGTGTTCATGTCAACACAAACCGAAGCTGCGATAAAGAAAGCCGGATACTCTGCTAACGCTGTAATGCCATTAGTAGTAGAATGAGAGATTTTAAAGACCCCAATAAACAGGCTCCTTTCTTTCTGTGTAAAACAGTGAATTGTGACCTGCAGTAATTCTCTTGAAGAAGGCATAAACAGAATCAAGCAATAAAGCCATCAAACTATTTGATAAGTTGCATCAAACTGAGCATTTCTTTCCTATATCCCTTTGGTTGATTGATCCATTATGTCCCACCCCAACATGTCTCAACAGCCATTACATCACATTAAGTAACGTTATAATTTCACGGGCCCTAAACACCTAAAATACTCAATTACACCAACATCAGAAACAAGCCAATGACATCCTGTAAAAGACTGCACATCGAATCATCCCTCAAATTAATGTATAAATGATAGATTAACCTAGTTGTATTATAAATGATGGAGTCAGACACATTTGTTGGAGCAGTATAGTCTGGTAAGGAGCTGCTGCAAGGCATGCTGGGTCTCTTCCTGTCCTGCTGGTACTCACCGGGGGAGCAGATGCCGTCAGCATCCAGGATGCTGTGCCTCCAGATGGGCTTTCGTGTGGCAGCATCCAGCATGGGACCCATCACCTTGTCAAAGGTCTGGTTGGTGTAACGCCGCAACGTGCACTTGGCGTTTTTATAGACGAGGCACCGGCCAAATCCTGGAAGGAAACATAGGGATCATGTTTTCTAAGTACCTGCTACCTTAACAAGTTGTTGATATGCAAATATGTTGTAATAGTGAAATCCAATTAATAATTTATAAAAAAAAAAAGCTTGAATCCTGTGAGACTGACAACATGCTCCCTGTCATCTTCAGACAAACAGCTCTCACCTCTGTCAAGCGAGGCTTTGTTGAGGACCAGAGCGTCCTCAATGTCGTAGCCGCTGTAGCTCATCACGGCCACGGTGGCGTTCTGACCAGCAGGCAGCTTCTCAAAGTCAATCAGCTCAATGGTTTTTGTTTTGACCATGGGCTTCTGAGGGTACGCCAGCAGGTACATCAGAGTGTCGATACGGTTCCTCTGGTTGTAGCCAATAGTGCCTGCAGAGTGGAGACATGAAGGACTTCTGTTTTGTGTGGAGGATTTACTTCTGTAACTCACTCTTTGATATGGAACTACCTTGTTAGCATTTACTACATGTGTATCATTATTTTCAAAGTTCCAGTGTCAATACACACAATGTGTAGAACTGTCTATAAATCAATTATGAGCGGATTATATGCGTTTAATCCTCCTGTTGGGTGGGTCGGGGCTGGGCCTGGTTACCATCTCAGAGCAGCGGAGTGGAGGAACGGGTGAGTTATGGCATAAAGCCTGGCCTCCCTGGAAGCCTTGACATTTGTCAGATGCTATTACTTCACAATCAGGCTACAAGCACAGAGTCTGTGATAATAGGCCCGGGCCACACAACCAGATTTGCACATGTATAGGGCCGTCCACACAAAACAGACAAGGCAGAGGATATTGGGCCAAATATAGTTCCAGTCTGTGTTTTTGTAATAATGGGGGGAGGGGAGGAAGGGACGGACGGAGGTAAAGCGGTGGGGCGGGGGTGACCGCGGCTCTTACGAATGTTAGCAGGGCCGTTTGGGGAAGTTTTGGTTACCAAGGAGCTGCGGGTGCGCACTCTGTGGTCTTTCGCAGCTGAGCACACTGACCTCCTGAGCACAGCCAGAGCAGACACAATGAATTGCTAATGACACTCTGGGTGACTGGCAGGGAAAGGGCCTCCGCACACACACAGCACAATGGAGAACCTACGCAAGCGCCCCATGTTTGATGTCCATGCGCATACACACACTGACACAACCACAGACACACACACTGACACACACACAAGAAAAACACTCAATCACACATACAAATGTATTCTGACAAGAAGTAGAGCAGGAGCAGAGTTTTGGGGGAGACGAACCAGCAGGCTGCTTGTATCTATACTGTTTGTTATTCTAATGTCCTTTTGTATGATTTCAACTTGTGCAAATACAACTCTAAACTCTGAACCAGCAGATTTAGGACGCTTAAGAATAGTCTTGATGTCAGATTAAATTGCTGTCAGTATCTGTGTTGTGTGTATGCATGCACAGAAGTAAACACTGCAGCTGTGTGGAGGATGTTTGAGAAAGGATTTGAGATCTTTACAGTTTAATGACCTGCCTGCTGACTGAAGCTACCTGCTCAGCTGAGTCTTACCCATGGCCTGCTTGCCCATAGCGCACTGGTATGTGTTCCTGGGTGACTGGTTGTGGTGGGGGTAGGGAATGAGGCCAGCGCACACACCAAGCAGCGTGAAGGGCTCGATCTCCAAGTGTGTTGTGTCTCTACAGAAATAACAAAATACAAATAGAAGAAGCAGTGAAACCAGCGTGATGAATGACAAACAAATCAGGAGAACTTTGTGTGTCAGGTGAATCTGATGCCACTCACTTGCAAATCATGTGCTCATAAAGGGCGATGTGACAGTCATTCTCCTCGTTAACATCCAGGTACTCCACCAGGCCCTCGTGCAGAAAGTCTTCAAAGGTTCTGAAGTCAAGAAAAGTGTGTTTAAGTTATATAAAAAACAAACAATCTACTCTTTTAATATATATATGATTATCTGCAAGAAATATGCTCTTAAAAGACTTCCAGCCTCACCTGTAGCCCTGCGACAGATCTTCAATGTGTTTGTTTTTCACCATCGGCTGTCCCTTCTTCACTATGATGTACGGCCTGATGAGAACAACAACACAGATGCCCTTGAGACTACTAAAGAGAGACTTCTTACATATTCTTTGTTGGAATAAATTTCGAAAGATAATTGAATTTTACCATTTTAAAAATCACAAATTGTTTCGGCAAATAATTAGAATTTCCTGTATAATTTTTTTTTTAATAATAGGCCTCATGCAGGAAGCAATATACGAACACATTTCATTTTACTTTTGTTCGTATCAACAATTTGTTGTTATTTTGTTAGTACCCATTGACTTCTGGGGTTCATCGATGTTTTCTTATTTTTGCTCTTCTCTTAGGTGACAGATTTTTACAAGCGGTCGAGAGCAATCTCACCAAGATAAGAAAAAACCTTTAATTTTCACAGTCCACAAATTGTTTCTCCAACGCAAAGAAACGTACGTTTTAAATTTGAGAAAAGAAAAAAATGCTAGAATATCAAATAATTACTATTATATGTTTTAAAATCATTATCATGATTGGATTATTAAATCCATGGGTTAAAGAAATAGTTTCAGTCCATTGATCCTAATTAAGACTATAAAAATCTTTGAAGGATGATATTGCCAGCGCTCAGCTTCTGAATGGCTCACATACTCATACACATGGCTCTTAGATGCTCTTGGATTTTCCCATAACACCAGTACTGGTGCTTTGGAAAATCACGTGTTTACATTGTTTAAATGTATTGAATAGTACCTCTATATCACTACTACTGCACTTCTTTCAGACAATTTTTGGTGGCATCTCTCCAATTTTTGTGCCAGATTATCTGTACACGTCACAACACCTAAACCTTATACAGTGTTTAGGGGGTGTTAACTATGCTAATAATAAACAATTGGCCACGCGCCTCCAATTTATGATCAAGTGGACTCATCATTCAGCACAGCTGGGTCGGAGCGTTTGGTGCATCTGGAGTGGACTTCTTTGATTTAAATTCAGAGAATGTTGCTCCATGAGGCCCAGTGTGCTGTACAAAGGCGTAGCTGTACTAGAGTGATGTACTCATTTATTTATTACAACATGTGTCCAATAGCATTTGCTTTTCATGCCTCTTATATGCCTTGTGTAAAAGTCCAGGTTTAAACTTCCCCACCTGCAGAGACGTCCTCCATCAGACGAGATGTAGACGCAGCGGTCGGTCAAGTTGGTGGAGATTGACACAAACTCGTTGATAAAACCTGCCCTGCGCATCAGTCTGAAGGTGCTGACCAGCTTGTGATGATCTCGAATCACACCGAGAATGTTACCTGTTGACGTTATACAGACAGATGCACATATTTATTATTAGTTATTTAAGTGCTGTTACCCACGATCACTTTTTAAATGTACACTGGTATCACATTTTGTCCTGCAACCTGCAAGTGAGTGAGTTCTGTACCTTAGATGAGAAGATTGAGGTGTTTAGCTGCTAAACACACTCGTCAATGATATCGAGCATTATTTGTGTGTGTTTCTGGATGTCATAATCTTTCATTTGAGGGTGAACAAACAGATGTTGTTCACTTCCTTGTTTTATAATTGTCAGATGTATTTGTTTCCAGCTTGTGTTTCTCAGTTTTTCTCTAAAGTAGGGTTACAGCTAATAATTACATAATCAATTAATCTGTCCATTATTTTCTCAATTAATAATATAGTCTATAAAATGTCAGAGAATGGTAAAAATTTCCCAGAGCCAAGTGTGACGTTTTCAAATTTCTTATTTTGTCCCACCAACAGTCTGAAGTGCAAATGCATAGTGTTTGCCATCTAATGATTAATTGATAACTAATTGACCAATTGTTTTAGCTCTAGTCTAAAGAAAGATCCATAACAAGTCAAAAAGACACATCCACAAACTTTAAATGTAAAGAAAAAGAGAAACAGCTTGCGTATACATTAGTGTACCCTCAACCTCCACCACCGGTGAAAGCGGCGCTCAGGCTGCCTGCAGGGGTTTGTTCATATGAAGTCTGACAGACAAATGAGTGGAGAACAGAGGAAACACTGTGCTCTGCCTCTGTGTGAGGGCACATTTGCAGTGAACACCCTCTGAAGGGCTTTGACACCTGCTGCTACCAACTAATTAAATGGTATGGCAGCTAATATAATTTGACAGTTATCAGTGGCGGGACAAACATATACAGTAATTAAGGGGCCAAGTTCTGACTCAAGAATAATACCTACTGCTGCCATGAAATTAATGACTTATCAGCCTCGCTGCAAAATACAAAATTGCCTTCTGTAAACTAAACATAATATTTTCCCTTCATGTTCATAAGCAATGTATTCAAAACAGGGAGGATTAAACTTTCTTTTCAAGTGATCTAAAGCAACAGCAGTGGCTGTTAATTCTCTTTGTGTTCATTTATTTATTAGGCTGCACTGGTGGGGAGGAGTTTTACCATTGAGGAAGACCAGGAAGACGCTTGGGTAGGAGAGCTCCTCTCCACACAGCAGGTTGACGTCTTCTACTCCCAGATTGAAGGCCAGTTTGATGATCGGACCGTCCTCCATGTCGGTGGTGATGTGGGTCATCAGAGCCAAGTTCTTCACCAGACCACAGGCCTACAAACCAAAACAATGATATAAACCATGTACAGATATTATTTTATATAAGGTTGTTTCTTTGTATTTACCCCGAACATCACGCATGACACAGTGAATACTGCACCATGGGTCTTTGTGAATACCACACCAAATCAATCCACGACAATATTTAATGAACATCTATAGATGTTTCCAAAGGGCTGTCCTCCACAACCAGAGCTGCAACATGTGGCTCATTTCAGCTCTGTCGGGGCCACCTGTCAATAACCTTCCGCCCTGTTCCCTGTTTAATGGTAGCTCATACTCGTTAGTTATCACAGGGGTGATTCTCTCTTTTTCTAACCTTATTTCCATTACTTTCTGTCTGGGCTTAATCTAGAACCAGGGTACTGATAAAGCAGGGTTTTTTTTAATTTTTTATCTTGCACAAGAAAACATTGCTTTAATGTAATCTAATGGAACTTTTCACACATTGAATTTGGTGTTGATCGTAAAAAGAAGAAGACAAAGTGTCATTTGAAGCGTATTTTGCCAGCAGATGGGTAAATTTAGCAAATGCACATGTGTGCTGCACGTACAGGCAAGAAGTAACAGTTAGTTTGATGAATAATGCAAGTCATCATTAGCTGCAGCCTAATGTCTATAAACAGATGTCTGCCTATGAGTCTGTAGGTCGACGGGACAAGATTTCGTTATCGGAAGTGTTGTGGTTTTCGTTTGTAGCCCGAGCAGTATTGACCAATCACGTTTGAGCAGGCCTTGGTGAAATGCAGGTGAAATGCAGGTTAACGGTCTGTGTGGAGAGCAAAAGAGGCAAAATGCATTAGCCAAAATGCAATCTCAGAAGCCAGCGGCTATCGTCGCAACATACATAACACGGAACAGAATTAAGAAATAACTTTGTAAACACATGCTTGAGGACAACGGGCCCTCTTCTATGTATACTTTAACTCAGACATTCAACATGGAGATCGGTTTGCATTCCCACAGTTGGCGTAGCCTCCTCCCCGACCGGCTGTGGCTGCTGCAGCTCACTCACCTCTCCCTCAGGGGTGTCGGATGGACACAGCATGCCCCACTGTGACGGCTGCAGGGAGCGCGGCCCGCTGACCTTCCTGGTCTTCTCAAACTGAGAGGAGATCCTGGTCATCATGCCAAGAGCGGAAATGAAGGAGAGACGGGACAGGACCTGGGTGACACCCTGACGGTCCATCTTGAATCTCTTCAGAGACCAGTTGCCCTGTGGAGAGAATTTTCACTTTTTGTTATTATCCTAGTCAGAAATTAACTCAGAAAGTTAAGGATTATTATATTAATTAGACTTAAAACAAGTATTCTGGTGCTTTAAATGTTTTTTTTAATTGAAGTGGTATTACAGCTGACATTTAAAACCTCCACTAAACATCATACTCCTGTGATTGCAGTGTTGTTGTGACTAAGAACTGCTGCACTATTGTCAAGTCTCCAGACTATCTATATCTCTATATATCTATATCTATATAGATATATAGATATATATATATCTCAAATACCTGTAATGACTCGGCCTTCAGTTATGAAAAGCTATTTGTGATGTTAGGAGGTGTGTGGTCTCAGATCAGATAATGGCCGTTTAAATTTGACATATTTTTGTTTCTTTTTTTTTTTTTAAGAGTCCAAGCTGGATTATAGTTCTGAGGTAATTATACTCCTTTAATATAAATCACTTAATGTCAGTCTGCCTTATGAACTGAAAAAAAACATTATAAATGAATGCACACAATAACAAAATAAACACAAACCTTACCACTAAAACCAAACAGTTATAAAGACCTGATGAAAAATATTAATAATTGCAATAATAATTAGTACCGATTCCTTAATTTCCTTCCCTTTCTTGCTTTACAGATAGTGCTGGGGAAACTAGTTTGTTACCCTACTTGCTACTAAAGTTAGATTAGTTATAACTTTCTTCTTGATCTAAAAGAAGCGAGCTGAGTCATTTCAAGTTTGTTTGTTTATTAGGTGAATCTGAATATTTTTCTTTTTGTGAGCTTTGGGAATGTCTAAGTAAGTACACCTTAAATTGAGACGCTTTATACACTTTACATTAATTTAGTAAAATGATTTAAAAAGTTAGGTAAAAAAGTTTAGGTCTTTAAAAGTAACTAATGAATGTTCACATTAGGGCTGGGCAATATATGGATATAATATATCGATATCGTGATACGAGACTACATATGGTCTTAGAGTTTGGATATATTCTCAATATATATAGATTATATGGCATAAGTGTCGTCTTTCCCTGGTTTTAAAGGTTACAGTAAAGTGATGTCATTTTCTGAATTTACCAGACCTTCACCCACTTAGTCATCAAAGACAAAATAGTAAATCCTACAATAACGATGTAAAAGGTATTTGATCAAAAATATTGTGATATTTGATTTTCTCCATTTTGCCCAGCCCTTACACTTTTACATAAATTAAAAAAGTAAAAAATATATCTAATTATTTGTTGCCAAAAAAGTAGTCTGAGCTTTGAGTGTTCCTCCCAACACTGTCCATCGAGACAGAGACGGCAGGGACACTGGTGCTCAGAGACACTTCAGCAGGCCGGATGTTTTAAACCTGGTTCCTCCGAGGAGAGGCGTTTTCTATTCTGTTGCACTATTTCTTTATATTTATGGTGTCTGGCTTGTGCACACTCACCGTGGATATAGCATTGACCATGCCGTTAGTGATCTGATCCTGCCGCATGTGCTTCACCACATCAAACTGAGCTGCTCTCTGCTTGGGGATGATCTGGTCAGCGATTTTCTTCAGTTCAGAGTTGAACTTCTTAAACAGATCTTCAAACAGCAGAGACAGGAGCTAGAACGGACAGAGAGACACCATCATCAGTGAGAGCGTTTTTGATTGATACTATTCACGTGTCAAGTCTCCAGACTAGACGTTGAGTAAGAACAAGCATTTCAGAGTCGTCATTGTATCTGCACACAGTCTGACTTTCAGATCTCCTGGCACCCCTCATCTGTGCTGTCCCTAATCAGCGCTGAGGTGCGTTTACAGTCCGATTTAATAACCAGGTGTGCCGTCTCACTGATAAGCCTGACCTGGCCTCCGTCCCAGGTCCCTGTCCTCCTCCGCCAAGCCTACAGGAGGCAACCTCACTCAACCCCCCCCTCACACACACACCCTGTGCATTAGCATACATCAAAACAAACAGCCAGCGCTGCTTAAAATTAATAAAGAAATTAAGCTTCCGTTGCGCAGCCAGGCCAATTAGTTGAATGTCAGCGAACCATAATTGGAGAGTGAGGAGATTGCTGCCGTTGTTAGTGTGTAAGCCCCCTATTGAAAGAGGGCTCTGCGCCCCCTCTCCTCCCATCTCCTGCTCTTTATACCGAGCAGGTTGGGGGGGAAATTAAAGGCCTTAAGACAGCAGTAATTACATTATCAGAGCCGGGCCTGCGGATTAGCTCAATCGCTCCAGTCAAGGCAGCAATTCTATTGTCACGGTGCTGAAAAATCCCCATGCTTCCACAGCCTCTGGATTTTGGTGCCACCGCATATCTCTCTCCTGACAAAGCCAGGCTGAAATACAGGGGGAGGGGGGGGATGAAAACAAAACAGGGAAAAACAAAGCTGAGGGAAAATAATGGGAGTCTTATTAAAAGAAGGAGGCAGGAACAAAGATGCAGGTGAGAGATCAGGTCTGGAGCAGCCGCTGTCCTCTGGTCCAGCGCTGTGATCCAGTCGCACTAAAGCATGCGAGTGTTATTTGTATTATTATAAAGCCCGTTTTGTTTTTTAATGCCTCTGGGATTAAAGAAAAAGGTAGAAAACACCTTTCAGTTATCAGGGTGCTTTTTAATATCAGAACTGAACTCTGGCTCATTTATAATTTCTTGTTGATCAGCCAACACATTAAGCAATAAAATGAACATAATGGACCTGCATGTTTGTCATGTAATGTGAAATATAAGTGGACTGACTGAATAGCATTATACAAGCAGTAATGAGACCACATGCTGCATAGAGGCTTACCTGTCCAGCCAACTCAAGACGTTTGTTGCCATAGTAATCTCTGTCGTCCACCTTGTTTTCCCCTTGAGCCAGGATTACCCTCCGAACCATCACAGCCAGGTAAATACACTTAGCCCGAAAGTTAAACTCTTTGACCTACAGACAATACAAAATGATTATACTTTATGAAACATACTGAGTATAATCCATGATCCTTGTCTGTCTGGTAACATACAGGCACATGTGTGAGAATCAGAGAAGCCAAAAGCTCTCTGGCCTCCTCCATCTTGGTCTTCTTGGGGCCTCCCCACATGCGCTGTCTCCGCACTTTATTACCGAGGTACCTCAGAGCCTGAAACACAGAGCAGCAGAGGTCAGGGAGCAAGCAACAGGAGCGCTGAGTGTTGTTTCAACATTTTTAGACATTGGTGACAATGTGACACCATTAATAATATATTTTTAGATTCCTTAGTTTGGCGACTACAAACTTTTTTTTTATTCTTAAATTGAGCAAAAAGCAAACGTAAAACATTATGTACACGATAATCGATGGTGCGAACAAACTTATTTTGGAACTCAAAAAAGGTGTTGGTGTCTCTGGTCAATAGTTCTGTGAGCAAACTGTTCATTTAAAAATGCCTTTAAAGGCATTTGGTGTAAGTGTGTTTGAAGTCAATCTTATTGTAAAATGATTAACATGTGTGGACTTTTCTAGAAAAAGAGCACAGAAAACACATGTATCAAGCTTGTGGGAGGTCAAGTGAAACTCACACACACACACACACACACACAGACACACAGACACACAGACACACCTGGGTCAGTGTTCCTCTGGAGCTCTCTACTAAACTACAGAAAAGGTCAAAGGTTAATGAGGCTGAAGACTTTTTTCAAGACCACCCACCCTGCCCACCACGATGAATAAAATATATATATAAATAAACTGTATATAATATAATATAGATAAATAAACTGTGCAACTGTGAGGAAAAACAAATTATTGTCTAATTCAGAGAAATAAAAGAATATCTTATTTGATGAAATCATGCGTCGTCAAATCTGATTTCTAAGTATATATCACTAGAAAAAAAAAAAGATCACAGTCAAATTTGGTTTAGGCAGATCACTTATCATAATCTGATAACAATGTTTCTTAAGCCTTATCTGCCTTTAATTATATAGATTTAGGCCTCATTGTGCACAATACAATGACCCAATGAATACCATGAAAAGACATCATGGAGGCTGGCAGACAGAGGAACATGAGAGGTGCAGGGACCGGTTGCTAGGCAGCAAATATGGCCTCATCAATGCATCAGTGGTTCCTCTAACAACATAATCTTTATGAAAAACAAATTGGCCGATTGCATTCATCTGTAGATGTCAAAGAAAACACGCGGGCCTCCTGAATAAAACACCCAAAGCATTACTTGACTGGCTGGTAAGACAAAAACCTTCGTCATCTGATGAGAGAGAGACAAAGAAAATACCTTCTGTCAACAGACAGGAGCCGCTAATTTCTGTGTCTGAACAACAACATCCGGCTCTTCAGACGGAGTTAATGGGCATATTAGTGCTGGCTGATAATTCAATATCGTCGTTTACTGATTTCCAGCTGAATCATACAGTAATTATGTTAACAATCTACAAATTATGTTGTCCAAATGACTTAAACTGAACACACTGTAACTTAAAAACTAACTAAATTAGCTCTTTATGTTTTTGTTTTACACAAATCCTCCAATAGCTGAAGAGTCTCATGTTATGCATAACAGAGGAACAGTTATTGCTTTCAACATCGGTTTGATTTGTGGAAATGTTCTCAATATCTTAACATTTTGAGAGACAGATGATGAGATGACCTCTGTCATGTCGGTAAACTTAACATGAAGGCCGTTAGCTTAGCTTAGCACAGACACTGGAAACAGGGGGAAACAGCTAGCCTGGCTCTGTTCAGAGGACACAAAATCTCCCTACCAGCACCTCTAAAAGCTGAGTAATTAACACGTTACATCTTGTAACTAATCTGTACAAACACAAAAGGGTTAGTAAGTCACATGACCCCCTGCAAAACCACGACTTCTGAGTCTTGTCCCTGTGAGGTCGCCAGGGAGCGAGCTGTAGAGGAGATTTTGTTACCGGTGGCTAGGCTAGCTATTTCCCCATGTTTCCAGTCTTTGTACTAAGGATAAAAAATGCTGGATCCTACAATTCCCATAATGCAACAAATTGCATCTATTTATAAGACCATCCCAGCCTGGTAAATGCTCACGCCCCTTTACTCACCAAGTCTTTTTCTAATGATGCACTTTTAATTTGTGTACTTTTGTCTTCCAATTTCTATGTACTTACGGATTTATGTATTATCTATTATAATTACCAGTTTTATCTTCATCCTTGGCCCATGCTTTTTTTTTTTTTTAACAATGTTCATCCAGGGCTTGTATGTTTTGTTACAATGGCTACATTATTTACATCATCGCTGTAAATCAGATAAAAAGAGAATTGAATTGCCCTCCTGAGGCTTCCGGGTGACTCATAAACTGACTTTTCTGTGTAAAATCAGCAGGGTATTCCCATCATTTTGTAATAATGATTCAGCCCACCTGAGTCTGTGTGAAGATCTGGGCCTTCTGACACTCCTCCAGGCTCGGGGCAAAGCTTGCCATGACGTGCTCCTCTGTACCGATCATCTGCACTATCTCCTGGTCACTCTCTACACCCATACCCTGTGTGAATGAGGTGAATAATTATAATAAATCATTTAAACATTTCATATATGTAACCACATAAAGTCCTTATAGGTGAGGTGAAGTTCACACACAGTAGATATTCTGCAACAAGTAAAAGGAGCAGAAGGTGATCCAGGAGGCATAAGGAGGAGAAGTGCGAGTGCTGGGAGGGAGAGGTGAACTGGGAGTCATAAGGTGGTCTGACATTTGCTTATGGAAATGTGAGGGTGTGGGAACTGATCGGTCTGTCCCACGCTGGATCTGAGGTAGTTTCCGCAGTCAAACACGGGGAGGGACGGGGGAGAAGTCACCCAGGATATACAAGTGCACAGCAAACAGAGCGAGCATGCAAACTGTGTCCTGTAGATAATGACTTCAGCTCCAAACACTCGACGCTCACAAGTTGACACGTTTGGAGATTTGTCCTCAGAGGGGAAAGAAGTTAATGATGCCAGCTGGCTAACTGACATTTTCACTGAGAGCAAAGGGCGACACATGAAAATTAATCTGATGAAGAATCACTGAAAGTACGGACTTCTAACTACACACTAAGCTGCAACAAAACATCTCCCTAAATACATGTATTATTTATGTTGTGTGAATTCATCTATTACATACAATTCAGGAGGCTGCAGTAAAACAGAGTGAAACATACAAAGTTATTGAATCAGATAAAGTTACTTTGGAAACAAACACAACTTTGAGAAAGAAAACCTCATCTAGCTGTCTTGTAGCGCCCCCTACTGGATGCTCTTTACCTTGAATATGATGGCAATCGGAGCGTCCTCTGACAGCGTGTTGTGTCTCAGGTAGAATCTGCCTTGTTTGACAATCATATTAGTTCTGCTCTTCTTCTCATGAGTGGAGCTGGAATTGAAGACAAGATTTTATTTTTAATTGCCAGCACAGATGAAGTAACAGAAGGTTTGAGAACTGGAAACTAATGGGAACAAAAGTAACATAATATAGAATTCTTTCTTGTATCTTTCTTGCAACTGCAACAAGAGGTTTCAGGTAGTAAAAGTACTATGGGGAGTGTTCGCCCTTTATTAGCGCTTTGGAGCAGTTTTTTTAATGAACGGGTCCCTGCTTTGTTTCTCGTGCACATGCTAAGGTGTCTGATACATATTCTTGCAAATGGTTTCCCATTATTCCACTGATTTACAGAACTGGATGTAAATGTAACTGCAGATTGCAAAATGCAAAAAGCTAAAATTGGCTTTGCAAATGCCATCAGAGAAAGAAATGCAGTCTTCAGGTTTGTTAGACGTGAAAGATACGCACAAGGGGTTTTGGTGGGAAGCACTGAATGTAAACAGAAACTTTTTGTTTGTTGACAGGAAAACTCTGAAAAGAGACTTGTGGGTTAGACAGTTATTTTTGGGCTCAACAAGAAGGATTAGATCAAAATCTGCCAACAGCCCGAAACCACTGACCAATCAGATCACTCATCAATCATCCAACAGGACGTACTGACTTTAAAGTAAAGTAACAAGTAATACAGAGCAATTTTAATAGGTCAGTAGAATCACTTTGCTGTTACAGGCTTTCTATTTCCACTCTGCTTTTAAAACAAAGCGTCCAACAAACCGAGGCTTTTAAATCGCTCAATCCATCACTGCAGCTCAGAAAAGAAATAATAGCTGGAAATCCTCTGTTCAGTTTTTTAGAAAAATAAACCAGACACTCTTAGCTCCCATGATTTCAAATACAACACAAATTGAATTTGCAAAATTTTACCTTAACCAGACGTCTTCATTTTCTGAATGCAAATCTACACACAACTCACACAATCTACTTGGACTGTAAACAAATCTTCTGTGTCCGAGTTATGTTTGAGTTCTGTCGACATCTACAGAGACTTTTTGGATGTAAACTATTAGAAATGCAAATTAAGCAAAAAAGGTAAGAACAAATGACCAGAATTGAAAAACTAATTGAACATGGATTGAACCTGTTGAGGTTTTTGTGCAGGTTTTGCGTTTCCCCGAGAAGTTCCTTAAAAATCCTACAACCTGTGCTAGTATTATTTTAATAAAACTGCCTCTTTTAAACTGTCACTTTCCTGAACCAACGATTAGTGGAGATGTTGTTACAGTACCTGGTAACTGAGGCTCCAACTGCTCCCTTCCTGTCCTGCTCCACAATGATTCGATTCTTGGACAGCTGCTCTTGGATCAGAATGACTTTCTCCTGACCTTTTACAATGAAATAGCCCCCTGTGAAGAAATATGAGATGATGTGTATAAATCACTATTACGCAAATGAATTGATAAGGATTCGACTGTATTCCTGCTCGTATTTGGCGTCATCCTCTGTGTACCTGGATCCAGAGGACATTCATTGAGTTTGGAAACCTCCATGGGCGTCTTTCCTGTGAGAACACAGTTTGAGCTTCGCAACATGATCGGCATCCTGAGAAAAGTTAAATACATTAATAACAAGAGCGTGTGAATAGCACCACTTTATATACAATTATATTATACAGTATATGCTTCTTGATTGTTTTGTTGCCATTGTGGAAAAACTGTGAACGAAAAAATGAAAATGAAAAAAATGAGCAGGTGGAAGAGTTAAGCTAAGTGAGCAGCAGTAAAGGTGAGTGAAAGATGTTAGAGCCAGACTGATGAGATTGCTTTTTGGCTTGTATAGTTTTGACTACACAAAAAGGTTAGAAATGAGGCCACCAGGACACAAAAACACAAACTTTGATACCTTCCAATGGGCAGTGCATTACGTATGATTCTCTGACTGCCACGAGTGTACTCGATGTCCACCGTGATGGGCGCTGAGTAGGTCATGTCTCTGAGACGACACTGTGGAAACAAACATTTCATGTCATCATAGGTTAAGATATTTTGCCAAATATTCCTATCAGGGTTTCAATTAAAAGATTCATTTAAATTATTGATTTGTCAAGTTTTATTTTAAGTAATCAATCAATAATCCATGAAATGTCAAAACATTGTGAAAACTATGTATACAGCTTTAAGTTTCTAGAACCCAAAGAAATGTCTTTACATTGTTTTTTTGTTGTCTGATCAACTGTCCTAAACCAAAATATATATATTTGAGAAGCTGCAACCAGCAAATATTTGGCATTTCTGGTTCCTCCATTATGGAAAAGTTCACAAATAATTTTCTGTCAATTGACAAATTGTCTCTGATAAAAAAATATCCAGCTACACAAACTTTACATCTGACAAAGCTTCATAATATTTGTTCTTAAACATTACACAACAAACAAAGTTTACCTCATGAGGAGATACTGGTCTGGTTACGTTGAAGCTTTCTTCAACATCAGGCATGCCAACGTAGATATTGAGGTATCTGGAAGTAAAACAATAAAATATTATCAGCTGAGAACTGAATCTAGAGCTGCTACATGTAGATCTGTGGACATCAGTGTTACAGTACTGTCGTGAGACGTACTTGAGGTACCACATTGGATCAGCATCACTTGTGATCTTCTCGTTTGCTTTCATTATTTTCTTTATCTGAAAAACAAAAAACAGACATAAACAACATATTTACATCAAGACACAGCTGTAACAAACACTCATGTAGTGGTCGTGTTTTACCTCCACGTTGATGAAATAGTTGAACGAGTCGATGTGCTGCTTCACAAGCCCTTTCACCTGGAAAACAGATTGAACAGGTGAAACAGTGACAGGGAAATTGTGCACAGTGAAATAAATACAGTTTGTAATGTATGTAGTTGGGAAACAATTAGTCTGATTAGTCAATCAACAGAAAAATGTGTGTTTCTTTAGAGACAAGTTTAAAAAATGAAAATAAAATAAAACATTTAATTGCAAATTATTGCTGAAAAGTATCAACATCCATCCAGACCTAATGTCAGAAACCACATGCTTGCATACGGTTTGCCTCAGTATCCATCCCGTTAATTGTCCCGTGTATATCAGGCTATTGTAGACAATTTTGTAAATCAATGAGCAGGACTGTTTTAAGGCAATATAAGACTTTAGTGTCATCATTGCATCAACGTAATCACATTTTTTGATTTGCATTTAATTCACTCGATTAAAGCAAAAGACTCTCTACCCTGATTGTTTTATCCATCAAATGTTTAGAATTTGATTTTCCAGAAAAATTACTATTTTTCAATATAAAGCGTATCATGAAAGAGGATTTATATAGACTAGATGTAGGATGCAATTCAGTCAAATGTTTGGGATACACAGCAGATGGATGAAGGTGTGAACTGTTACCTTCAGGAAGGCTGGTAACAGTTTCCATTTTTCCTGAAAAAAACCCACAAAACACATCAGGTTTAATAGGACACAACAAGCAGTGAGAGCAATTAGCTTGAAACACTTTTTATTCTGCAGCTGTGATTTAAGGCAACGAGTTGTCAAAACGTCTCCAAGCTGCAACCTCACAGTTACGACAAAATGTAAATAAATATGACACAGTGTCTCGGGTTTAAGTCCAAAAAACCTCCACAAGCTGTTTGTTGTTTCTCTGAGCTGCTAGCCACCTTGTTAGCCACTCTGTACTCGTGGTGTGAAACTTTCCGTCTTTATTTCCTCTAAACTCACCGCTATAGTGTTGACAGGAGCCGCCAGCTCCTGAGGACTCATGTCACTAAACTCTCCTCCAAGTACCTCCATGATTATTTATACTGTCCGACTGTAAACACATGAAACTCTGCTCATACTGTCACTGTTGATATAGGGCGTCGGAAGTCGCACCAACATGCGTCCCTCCCGTGTGTTCCACCGTAAGATGTCCGTGTGGGAGGAACAAAAGAAAGTGTTCCGCTTTTCGTAATTTAATGTTGCTGAAAAAAAGAGAAATGGACGACATTTATAAAGCGCTTTTCCAATCTTTGCGATCACTCAAAGCGCTTTACAACACATTCACACACACCCATACAGAGTCAGAGGCTGCCATGCAAGGTGCCACATGCTCATCAGAGATAACCACACACACACACACTCACACACTGTTGGCCATCGGGAGCAATTTGGGGTTCAGTATGGAGAGAGTGTATTGTTTTAATGCTAAGTACTGAAAATGGCCAAATAAAGTGCCAACTGACCCAATTATAAAATACAAAAACACTTAAATAAAATAAAATAAAAATATTTTCTGACTTTGGTTTGATTTCTCCAGGTTTCAAAATATCCACTGCTGAAACTTCTGCTGCCAAACCAAGAAAAGGAAGGTTGCAGCAGATATAAACTTGTATCTCCAGATCCTCAAAATCATTCTTCACAATTAATATTTTTTTGATACCTGAAAACATTGTAGGGTCAATTATGTACAATACTATAATGAAAACGTGTGTCTTCAGTTCCCACCATCGTATTTTTAGTATTTTAGAACTTGAGTTTCACCTTCTTATAATGTGCTCAGTCTATTATTATGTACATTTTATTTACTGAGGACATTTCACAAACACACAACATATTTGACTTTATAGAGCATCAATTACCTTTATTGAAATGTCTTTTTATGACAAATTAATGAAGTATACAAAGGTCTTCATAACAAATGATAGAGGTGTACACATCTGTGGCCTGCACTGTACTAAGTAGGTCTGTGCTGTTTTAACCAAACTTCAGACTCTTGGGCATGAACATTATAACTAGGGTTGGGTAGTAATGGATTACATGTAATTGGGATTATGTTAAAAAAACAAACTATAAACTAAACTATAAAGAGATTAAATATGAAAAATGTTTGTCATTGTCAAGGATTACTTGATTACAATTTGTATTACTTCTTTAAAATATGGCAATTAAAAAATCACACACGCTGTAAATACACACAGTACAGCAGTACTGTTTTTCTAATGTTAATTGGATTGTACCAACTGTAAAATCGTAATATGCAAAATCCATTATATTTGCACTGAAACTGTTTTGAGAAAAAAAAATGTTTGTGCTTGCATCTGTGTTTTATTATTAAGCGCAATATTTTCAATGTTTGATTTTGAAGTAATGCAAAACAATTCAGATTAGATGAAATAATGTTTAAACCGATGGATTATGTAACTAATTACCAAAATTGCCATGTCATTTGTATTCAGTAACGTACTACATTTCAAAGTAATCTGGCCCAACCACAATTATAAGGATGTGAGTATCACTTTAAATGAGAAGATCCTGCACATCAGTGTCAGTGCTGCCCAATGTGTCTGCTGTTGCTGCTGAGCAGCTTGGGGTACGCCGTCCCGAGGGAGCGTCCATGTCTGATGACCACAAGCTCCATCTGACACTGGTCAATGTTGACTAGCACTGTGGTGCTCCTGTCTGTGTTCATGAGGAAGACGATGGTGAAGAGCGCCATCTCAAACTCAGGGCTGGTCCCGATGAAGGCGCTGCCAACAGGCTTCACCAGACCGTGCCAGCTGAACTGGAGGTTCAGAACGTGGTCGTCTTGATCGGGCTGCGGACAGACACACATGTTAATTTAGCTGAATTTATATCTCCATTTTCTTACCCATCATATTTTCAGTACTTAAGAACTTGAGTCTCACCTTCTTATGATGTGTTCAGTCTAATTTATTATAGTTTATCTTATTTTGAATCCCCTTTTACTTGGGCGTTTTAATGTCAGACAGTGTTGTTTGATGTCTTGTCTTTGTCTTTTAGTTTATTTCAGAATATAGGATTAAAATGTCTTCAATATACTTGTTTTATGTTTTGATTTTAAAGACAATTAGCACTTTAATTTTATTTTAATACTGATGCACTGCATTGCTTTTTGTTTGTTTTTATTACGTGCATTTGTAAATAATGTTGAAGTGTTTATAAATTGTAAATGTGCCATATTTTGATAATAAAAAATAAACATAATTTTTTTGTATTATTTAAGGAAACTTAAGAAGGCAAAATTACCCTATCAACTTAACTTTACCAGGAGCAATAGAAAGCATCCCGCCCAGAATGTAATTGGTTCCCATCTACTGAGCATCAGTGGTCAGTGAGATATTAAAGGTGCAGCCCGGCCACAGCCTGTTCACCTGCTGCCATACCACCAGACTACAGGGCAGCTTTTTTCCTCAGGCTGTGAGACTCCTGAACTCATCCTACACACTCCGCCATAGCAAATAGTTTTTTTTTTTTTTTCTTGTGTAGCAAAATGTAACTATAACTGCATTTTGTTGTGCAGCGCTGTTTTGTACATTGACCAATAAATGAACCTTGAAGCTCAAAGGAAATAAGTAAATAAGAGACAACAGGAAAGAAACACTTCTCTTCTTCCTGATGAACTGTTACACTCACTAAGTCATGATCCCTGGCCTTGTATCCTTTGTAGTCCAAGTGTGTGCTTTTTTCTTGCAGGTAGAACTGGATCCAGTTGTGAAAACCGATGATTTCAGTTCCAGACTTTGTCTCTCCAACAAACACGTGCTCAAATCCACAGGAGTCCAGGCTGGTGAATGTTTTAGTTTAGAGATACCACATGAAATAAAATATTACTTCAAAAAGAATTACACAATTTACACAATCCTAGTAAATCTCTAGATTGCTTTCTGTACACATATTGATTTAACGATGAATTTATCAAATAGAAATAATCATCTGCTGATATTTGTGCATCTCACCCTGAGTTTCTCTTTCTGTGGTAGAGATGGAACCAGATCAAGCGCAGCTGACTCTTAAATAGCCTCAGGTTAGAGCTGGACTTCGCTTTGCTCACCAGATACCTTTGAGCCCGCTGAGGACAAATCACAATAATGATATACACATCTGTGGTGCAAGACTTTCTCACAATTCAGAATAGATCAAGGGAACAAAATGAGAGAAAACGGTTTAGCTCTAATGCGCTGAATCAATACAGAAACAGGCCTGTGTGGGCCACCAGTTGTATTCAGATGTATTCATAAATATCATTCTTTCTAACTGTATAATACGCTTTCTTCACTTCAAATCTTTCAATTACTTTTAAAGAATATTTTAATCAAACTAGGTTATGAAAGTATAATAAACATGATTTAAGAATGTATTAAACTTTAGTATTTGTTGAAAATGTTATTTGATGTATTTAGACACAATGCTACTTTTTGTATTTACAGCACTTAGCTACTTTACATTACATTAGAAATCATACTTTACTCAAATTTGTTTTTATCTTTACTGTGTGTACTTCTTTTAATCTTTTTTTCATCTTCTTAAATGTCCCCTTTGAAAAGAGTATCCTAAATCTAGAAAGTGTTTTGTATTACACTTTGAATATATATATTGTTTCTCTCTTTGATTACACCTGCACTGTACACAGTCAAAAGATGGTAACTAAGTATTTCACTGCAAACTGTATGTATTGTGTATGTGACAAAAATGCTGCTGTGTGAAAGGCTCCTTCATCTTTTATCAGGCTTGATTAACAATTGGGTAAATACAAAAATGTGTTAATGTCCTGTGCAGAAGACTTGAGTCCTGAGGTCAACTACAGCCACCAGGTCCGTCTAACTAACAGGCCTTTCTTCCAAATACAACAAGTACTGCATGTCCACATTTTTTCCACTGATCCTCTTTGGGGAGACCAGCTGAGGCCAACAGAGCATTCCACAGCAGCGCATACGTAGATGTTCCAGATGTTTTTCTCTCTCTAACAATGTGCTGCAGTGAGGCAGGAGGAGACGAAACCACAAAACTTCGGAAAACAACAATCTGGAAACAGTCAGTGGGGGAACAGAACAACTTAGAATACTGTACATTCTTACCCCGAGAAAACATCCAGACTGAAAACAGACAGGCGTGAGGAATGAGGTGTTGTGCAATAGAAACTAGAAACAGAACTGTAACACACACATGGCCTGTTAGATGCAACTGGTTGTAACATGTCAAATGTACCTTCATGACTTCTGTCTCTAAAACGGCATCCAGGAAGAGATTAATCTCTGTCAGCTCCTCTGTTGTGACTCGCTCAGCCACACCTGTGGACCGCTCATAGTTGTCCAGGAGTTTCATGAACCCTGCCAGGCACAGACATCCCATTCATCACAGTGAAGTCTGCAAATGAGCTGCACGTTTAGGCTCAGAAAGTTAGAAACGACTTCTGTGTGTTGCAGAGAGACACTTACTGGAGAAGGTGGTTGTGTTCTGCAGTTTGATCTCGTTAACGTTGGAGAACAGAGGCTGTGAGGCTCGATCCGGGACAACATGGCTGCCCTGGTTCACAAAACTGGCTCGACCCTGGACAGATTAAACACACAATGTATCTTTGTAACAACAGACTGTGAGTGCTGTCTGAATAAGGACGTGCTTCATACCTGAACAGAGACTGTGTAGTCTGTTGCAGGCGTCATGCGATTTGTATCCAACGTCCACAGCTCATTGAAAATATTGGATAGTTCCTGGTTTACAGTTGGTCTGTTACACACAGTCAGGCAGGAGAAATACAGAAACACTGAGAATAACTTGCACATTTAATAAACAGTAATTCATGAGAAATGTTCTTATTGACTACTATACCTTAATGCATCCAGTCCACTGATAAACACAGTAAGAAGGGCAAGGACTCCACAGAACCTGAACATCACAGTCGACATTTTTTTTTATAAATACATAAATGGAAATAAAAGAACAACCTACTCTGACTCTACTGTATTGTCTAACATTAAGAAAAAGAAGTTTCTAATCTGATGTTGTTCAGTCATCAAAGACAAAAGTTATCAACAATGTAGACTAACTGAACTTGTCTACTGGGATGAAATTCATTTTCAGATGAGTGTTTGGTCAAAAATAAAAAATACACACCTTGAAACCATGATGCTTCTTGCAGGCTCCCGCTCCTTCAGCTCGGCGTGAAGAAAAGTTCTCCTTTGTTTCACTCCACCCGCACTACATATCCTGCAGGGGCTGGACCGTGTCCATTAATTGCGCATGGGCAAATCTGAACAAACTCGCCCTGATGGTCACACGTTGTAACTGTGTAGCCACCAGAGGGCGCGCTGTCTCATTGATTTGAAGCACTTTTGCCAAACTTTTTTTTTTAAGGGAACTGAACAAACAGCAAAGAGAGAAAAAAATAACACCAAATAAAAAGATCACCAAATAATTTGTTTATGATGATGTATGGAAAACACACTCCTTCTTATTGTTTAAATATTTAAGAGGCTGCAATAATAAAAAATAAAAACCTATTTAAAAAAAAAAAACTTTTAAATAGGGGGATGGCAAATTGCGATTTTTTTTGTATATGAAATTTACCATTTATTTATTAAATTAAGCTCTCTAATCTTAAATCTTAATCTTAAATTTGAAGGGAAACAGCCATGACTTGTGCCATTCAATGTCAGATATTTGAGAGTCCAATACGATTTCCCTCTTGGTGAGATCTTCTTTTAGAGGAAAAAACTTTCTCTTATGTGTTTAGTTACTTAGTTTATTAGTGCATTTTGGAATCTTAATTTCAATCCAATACATGTGTTTGTAAACGATCACATCATCATTTCTGTCACATGGATGTTGTATTTTTAACTATGTTGTTTATTCTCTACACGTCACCTATTGCACATCTGTCCGTCCTGGGAGAGGGATCCTCCTCAGTCTCTCCCTGAGGTTTCTTCCATGGTTCTTTTAGGGAGTTTTTCCTTGTGCAGTGCGAGGGTCTAAGGACAGAGGGTGTCGTATCCTGTACAGTCTGTAAAGCCCACAGAGACAAATGCATAATGTGTGCTTTTGGGCTATATAAATACATTTGCACTGATGGTGATGCTGTGATCACAACTTTAAATGCATTGAAGTGAACGTTTTCGATGATGATTTTCTTAAATCTTGTTCCTTCTCATCCTTGATCCTTGTTCAATTAAGAGGAATCTGCTTCTGGGGTGTGAAGTCATATGCTCAGAGGTACAAAACTTAAGACACCATAATTAATATAAAGTCACATGTGAAGGGACACGCGTGTTGGTTAAAATGGGAGCAAAGTGAGTAGTAAATACAGGTGTGATGTAGTGGTGTGCAAATGTTGCCTAAGATCTATCTATCGCCGGAAGACAAGGCAGGGTGTGGACCAGTAAACATACTGCAGGAATTATTCATTTCATTTTATTTAAAAAGTTGATGTTTATGTCACTTATTCTCAAAATCATGCTTTCTGTTTCAAAAACTGCATCATAACAATGAAGAAAAACTGTAAAACCGCAGGCCAAGATGCTGTCAATCTATTAACACTGGAGGATTAAGGTCAGTGTACATACAATACATGCATTTCTATATTTTACATGATCTAAGACAGTGTTTTGCAATACGTGAATAATTTATTTGAGGCAAGGTCTCATGTTTCTCAAACAATGTATGTATGGTACATGTCAAACGTTGCACTTGTGCATATTGATACAATTATTAACTCATTTTATAAAAATGTCACTAGACCATGAGTCAAAATCTGGCTTTAAGAGTTTTATCATTATTTTTGATGTCCCGCTCACATGCTGGATATTCCCAATAAAGTTGTATTTAATTAAATCTGCACACTAACAAATGGAACACTGCTGATCTGGATAAATTAGAACTTTGAGGTAAGATGAGTTCTTAGAATGGACCTGATGATTCCATAGTTGTTTTGTCTCCAGTTGCATTAACACAGAAATACCCAAGATTTCTACTTTCGCTCGACGATTTCTCTGAAAAGAAAATACAAACCGACGACTTTTTGTGTCTGGACCTCTACTGAAGACCTAGTGTCACTGACAACAGGACTTTTTTGAAGGAAAATGTAAGATTTATACACGATTCAATCCCATGTTGTTTTCTATGTATCTTACCATTGAGACTTTTTGAACCCTCTGCCAATATTTAAAATTTTCTGTGTAAATTGATTAAATATGACTGACGATTGACTGTTGTGAACAAACACTGATGTTTCATCTGTTGAACAAATTAGCATGCTAAGAAATACGAGGCAAATACAAATGTTCTCATAGGGTGAGCAGCAGAGAGGTGTGAAATAACTGCAAAAGGAGATTTTTCTAGAAAAAGCATCAATATGGTGCTGCCTTTTTGTCAATCAGCATGAGAGCTTAATGTTGACATATTGTTTAATAAGGTCTGGTGTAATTTTCGCTTAGTAAAATGTAGGCCCACTGTATGTGAACTTTAGCCTAATAAAGCTTACAAACTTAGCAGGACAAAATGTGATTAGAAATAACATAATGTAACATTATATGAATAAGTTAACTCAAGTCATATTATATTCTCATAAATTCAAATTTAATATATATATTTTGTATGTATATAACATTTTTACCTGAGAATGGTTCTTTTCCATTCTTGGCTAATGGACCAATCTTGGCTATTTTCCCTCCTGAAGAACAAACACATTTATAAGACTTAAATGAGTTTTTTTTGTTTTTACTGCAAATACTTTGCTTGTGTATAATTGAATGCATGACTTTTATGTTAATATTATGGCATTGTGACACTGATCCTTTGAATTTAATATGTGAGAAAGTCATTATAGTATAACACTCTATGGTATGTTAACATGATGTGGAGCAGTGGTCTGAGGATTGTTTTTATTTTAACCTTCAGATGGACCAACAATACAAGTGGACAATTGTCCACGGTCCAAACCCCAGCCAGCCCAGCTGCA